>OX235279.1:30262487-30434004 GCA_944472155.2 Trichobilharzia szidati
ACACTGGACATCTTCGGCTGGAAACAAACTGTCCCTATGCCTACAAGAGGTGACAATGTACTAGACTTAATATCCTGTCACGATATAAGCCCTCTCTCAATCTTAGTGGGTTCTAGGTTTTCAGGTAGTGACCAAAAAACAGTGATGTGTGCAGTGTCACTTCCACTGAATAGCAATGCAGCTCATACCTCCACTTCACAACAAGTACTACGTAGGAACTATAGTAGAGAAAACTGGGTCTTGGTAGAATCAGTGCTAAGATCCTCCGAATGGAGCGAATACTTCACTACTGATGACCTCTCGAGAGCTCTGAGCATCTTCTACCATAACTCGAACACATGCTTAGATGCTGTCATTCCACTCCAAACACTTAAGCTTTCCCCACATAGAAATTCATTCATAAAACCAAAGGATCGAACGAAACTGAAGAGACTCTCAACAACCTACTTCAAACACCACGACTTTGGCACACTAGGCTTAATACTTAACACCCTTAGCTCCATCTCACAAGCTCGAGATTTCCTCATGAGAAACGAAACTTATCTGGCGCACGTTCGAAATTTGTGACATTTTTGCACGTGTTTGCTCTGATATTCATTTACTGCTTATATTCACATAATCCTTGAAATTGTGGTCCAAATTTCTAAAAAACGTGTTCGTAGAAACACAGTTGTTTTAGATAGTGCCTCAATCTCGGTTATAACTGCATTACCACCATGTAATACAGCATTAACTACTAGCTCACAAAATGCCTTGAGTGCAATTCTCACTCCTGTGATACAGATGGAAGATGTTCTGTTAGAGAAATCTGAGATCTGTAAATTAGACCTCCTTGTGAAAGATATCCAAAGGCAAGTAAATGAACTTCAGGAAAAATTAGGTCAGTTTGATAGAATGTCACTGGCAATGTCAAATATCACGGAGAGCAGTTCTGATATTGGCCAGGTTAAGTCTTTACTGGATGTAACTCAAAGCAGGCTTTCGGATTTAGACCCAATAGCCTGTCTGCTAAGAAAGCATCCTAAAATGTCTCCAGACACCCTAAATAAGGCTGAAAATCTGATTGACTGCTTGGCTGCGGAGGTGATGAAGCGTATAACCTCTTCTCACCAGGCTATAGTTTACAATGTCCCAGATTCTCTTCCTCTGAAGACTGTAAAACACATAATCCTGATTTGTTGCGGCATGGCCAGTGTTCCATGTGAATGCAAAAGACTTCGTAAAAAGTCTAACCAGGCTAACTGTCCCATTATTTTTAAGTTCAGTAATTCCCTTGATTCTAGTAAGTTTACTAAATGTCAGGATCACCTAAGACTGAACAGCAGTTATAAGTCTATAACCATAGCTCAGGATGAAACACCGTGTCAGCGCAGAAAAATGCGGAGTAATAACCTGGTCACCTCCTCTAGCTTAGAATTACCCAAAAACGATCGTGCACAGCAACAGTCACCTAATGCTGACATTAGCATTCAGCAAACCACACAACAACCACGCATGGCAATGGAACTAGGAACTGATTTAGATACCAGTACCCCTGTAAATAACGTCTCACCGAAAGATGTTAAAATAGGTAGAACTGCTGCAAGCTGTTCTAAGAAATTCTTACTTAAACGTGGTGACCTCACCACAATGAACAAATTTCGCCGGGTTCAGACTAATGATGGGGAAGAATACTTTGTATTCAATAAGGTTGCTGTAAGTAAGACTGTCAAAAAACCCTCACCTCTTACGAAAAGTTCCTCTCGAAACACAAGTATATCTGGTGGTTTTCAGTATGCTCCACCTTATAGGCCCCAAAACCCCCAAAGTCTTGCAACCAAAGCACCTTCCCTCTCAATTTCCTTTAAGTTATAAAACCAACACGAAGATATGTACCAGTATGACGGATAGCACGTGGATGGGTAGACCACTTGATGCTATGCTTTTTAACCGTCAACCCAGGCCCAACCTCTACTATCCTTATACCCAGGAACACATGGTAAATTTTCCAAGTGTCCCGAATCACTGGTACGACCCATGGCACCTAGGACCAACTCACCGCACTCTAACCCCGATGTACAGACACCCAGTCCGACCCCCGTATCATTCATAAACTCTTGCGTTGTTGACGCACAAACAGAATTAGGTTATGGTGATATCTTAAGCCAGTTTGTAGAATCCCGTGACTTATTCACGATATTGCCAATTAATGCACGTTCCTTAATCAATAAGATGTCTGAACTAAGGGCATTATTATTTATCGCCAAGCCTACTGTAGCTCTGATTACTGAATCATGGTGCTCATACTCTGTACTTGATGTGCATATAGGCATAGATGATTACACTGTACACCGTGCAAATAGAGATTGCAAGAGTGGTGGAGGATGTCTCATATATATACATAACTCATTCGTAGCCAGTAAGGTGGAAGATGAAATACTGAACGAGGCACCTGATTAACTCTGGATCATCTTACAAGGAGATAAGTACAAGCTTCTTATAGGCTCTGTTTATCGAGCACCAAGCTCAACCAAAGAAACTGATGCGTTATTAGCTAAATCATTCGCACACGCCTCATCGTTTAGTACTAATTACAAAATAATTGCAGGGGACTTCAATCTTCCAGAAGTCAATTGGTTAAGTAGTTCCGGCCCCCAACGCTTCGCGAATTACTTGCCACTATCGATTGTTATGGATGGCAGCAACACGTCCAGACACCTACTCGTGGTGACAACATGTTGGACCTTGTGTTTTGTCATGACACAACCCCAGTCTCCACCTATGTTGGTAACAGATTTTCCAGTAGTGACCATAGAATGGTACTCTGCTCTCTGCCTTTCTCACCACTAAATACAGGAAACAAAAAGGATTCAGGGAGCTTGATTTGTCGTAGTTACAAACATACAGACTGGGGATTAGTCCAAGAACTCATTCGACTCTGTCACTGGGATGAATATTTTACGACTGACTCCCTGAAGGCTGTAGTGTCCCTATTTTACAGGAATGTTATCCTTTGTCTAGATACTGTTGCTCCTAAGAAGGTAGTGAAATTAAGTAGACACCAAGCTGAATACATTCCGAGGGCATGCCGCAATAAGTTAAGGAAGCTGAAGAAACAATACTATTCCACTAAGGATATATCACTACTGCACTCAATCCATGAGTCTCTTGAATCCATCAAGCGCCAACGCTCTCAAAAGGACCTCGACGAAGAATTAAGGGCACTTGAGAGCACCTCCAAGGTTTATAACTTAACAACACTTCTTAAAAAACGAATGTAGTCGACTAGGGACATCCCCTATTTACTTCATCACAAAGTTTTCTACCATGTGCCTGCCACCATCTGTGAAATATTCAGTGAGTGGTTTGCAAACTTCAGTTTAGAAACGCGCATTCCTGGTGACACCGGCCCCCTTACTAGCTCTCTCCTCGGAAGCATAGTGTTCACCGACCAATTAATAGAACAGGCAGTTAAAAGCCTGAAACCTTCCACTAGCATGGGACCAGATGGTCTTGCTTCTATAATTTTCAAAAACAGTGGGTGTGATATACCCCTACTACTTCTGAAATTCTTCTCAATATCTATGGACACTGGCACTTACCCTAATGAGTGGAGAACTAGCTACATAATTCCACACTATAAATCCGGTGATAAGGCAAACGTCCGCAACTACAGACCTATAAATATAACCCCAGTTGTCTCGCGAGTCATGGAGAAAGTTGTCAAAGATCAGTTGTCAGACTATCTACTTAAGGAAGATCTTGTTACAAGGTCTCAACACGGGTTTCTCAAAAATAGGTCTTGCGTTACTTGCCACTTCGACTTTTTCAACTGCATCACTAGTAGTCGCGAAGCACGTAAGCTAGTTGTTGTTTTCTGCTTCGACATATCTAGGGCATTTGACATGGTATCTCACAGTATTCTGTTTGAGAAGCTGTATTCATGTGGGATTCGCAATCCATTACTGAGCTGGTTAAAATCGTTTCTAAGCAGTAGGGTACAAATAACCAAGGTTGGATCTGTATTGTCTCATCCTAGGCAGATCACAAGTGGGGTTGTGCAAGGTAGTGTCCTAGGTCCACTTTTATTTACAGTCTACATTAACAGCATTTGCAACTGCTTCACCTCAGGTAAATCATTCCTATATGCTGACGACCTCAAAGTCGTTTACTCCTGCTACGCTCATGAACTAAGCGATATGGTAAATAAAATACATCTGGAACTAAGTGGTCTCGCAACATGATGTACTGAATCCTGTCTAAAGTTCAACATTGATAAATGCGGCTGGATTTGTATCGGAATCTTGAAATTAATGGGCGTAAACTAGCCAAGCTCAACTCAGTCGTAGATCTCGGTATCAGATACTCTAGTAACTTAACGTTCTCTGAACAAACTGATTATGCCAGACGTAAAACACGAAGGCTCCTAGGATGCATAACTCGCAATTTCTTTTGTTGTGAAACTAGGGTTTTATTATATAAAGTATGTGTCCGACCTATTTTAGAATACTGCCCGTTTATTCGTAGCGGACTCAGACAAAATGGCAAGCTTAAGTTAGAAGGAGTGCAACGGCAATTCACCTTAGGAATTCTTGGTTTAGAAAGTGGTCTCCAATACTATGAACGTTGCGACAGACTAAGTTTAGAACCACTCTGGAAAAGACGTCTTAAGCTAAACCTGATTTTTTACTACAAGCTAACCAATCTGCTCGTGCACTCCTCCGAGCCAACAATCAAACCTACCGCTGTCATCAGTTACAATCTTAGAAATCATCACAACCTAGCTGCTATAGAGCATTGTCAGACTTACATGCAGTATAATTTCTTCTTAAATAAGTTTTCAGTCATTTGGAATAGACTACCAGCTGATGTGCGCGATGCAAACACACTCGCAGTGTTCATCTCCTCAGTCACCAGACTGCTCAAAGATGACAGTGCACTTCTGAGTCTGAATCCTACACCCACGTTTTCGCCCAATATAGATATTTTAATTTCATTAAACGTGTAGTTACAACAAACTACAATTATCAATTTTTATATTATTGGAAGTACATGGTAGACATTTTTACACAGGACAATAACATTAGTTCACACAATATAAAAGTTAGCATCACGGGAATGGTTAGTTAGTGCACCAAAATAACTATAATTACTAAACAGAATATAAATGTATATATACATATTAATCACCCCCTAAGTACTCCACTTGCTTTCTTTTGCGTTGTTGTTGTTTGTCTTCTTTTGTCTCTCACCATTTCAGCTTCCATTTAACTTTTTGAATGAGAATGAAGAATGTAGATATTTGCCCATTTACAATGACAAATGATCTGCAAACATTACTGGTCCATATCTTACAATTCCCTCGTGAATTGCGCATTGCCTTCACCAACGACGCAACCTGGATTACAGTTGTGAAATATACCTTTATACCAATAAAAGAGTATTGATTTATAATACTTCACGATTGTAACTTACAACATAACTGATCTTGTCTGCAAAATAGCTTGCATTTCTTGAAAACACCCGTTTATAAGAAAATATAAACTGTCATTATTATTAGTCTACCTTGAGTACTATTCACTTGTGATGTTACGAAGAAAATGCTGACAAAAGTATACAAGTGTATTACTTATTTTAAACTATTATCAAATTTGGATATAAATCAAGAATAAGACTCCATGCCGTACACACCAAAGTTATATGGAGGAATTACTTCAAGCTTTATTTTTTCCCAAGTATTTGTAATCCATCCAAAACATACTTGGGTTTTTTTTGTTAATGCGAAGACAATATTTCTATATTTCTTGATGTGCTCCATTGAATGACTAGTTATCATATTGTTCCCACAGACAAAATGACTGCAACCTTATAATTTTAACATGAACCAAATTTATGTAGTTTAAATAATACTTATCCATGCCTGCACAATTAAGGTGTCCTACACAGGTAGGCAAAAATGCATTTTATTAAATTACTATTATTAAATATGTTTACTAATCGTATATGTAATTTATCATATTGATGATGCCTGTAAACTGGCGTCCCTCATGTACAAAATGAGAACATATTATTATTATTAATTTAGTGCATTACATCAACAAAACAGTTCCCCCCAACCAACTAACTAGACAAGTGCTCCAACTTCAACCAGCAACACCTCGACAATCCCCCCAACGAGATCAGGTCAACAAAAGTCTCGAAACATGCAAATCTCTCTTTGTTGGAGTTGACGTCATCAGAAAAGGATTGCAACCTCCGTACGAAGGTCCCTTCCAAGTCATTAAACGTTCAGACGAACAATTTACAGTGAACAAAAATGGAAAACGGGAGAATATTTCCATTGATCGAATCAAGCCAGCCTACACAGACAGAAACTTTGAAGCTACATCGAAATCTGCACAACCAAATAATCAGACAGTTGATTCCACTCCAACG
Source organism: Trichobilharzia szidati (assembly GCA_944472155.2). Taxonomy (NCBI): domain Eukaryota; kingdom Metazoa; phylum Platyhelminthes; class Trematoda; order Strigeidida; family Schistosomatidae; genus Trichobilharzia; species Trichobilharzia szidati. The sequence goes on from OX235279.1 coordinate 30,268,902, forward strand.
GCACCAAGTCTTATCCTCCCTCCATATCAAGCAATTAGTGGTCGGCAAATCAGTAAACCGGCTCGCTACGTTCATTTTGTGGACTGATAAAATAATCGCACTTTTTTCCTTTAGACATTATTATCATGACTACTACTATTTCTTCGTACACTTTGATGTCACTGTTGCTATAAAAGATTACTATCACTATTATTTATTTATTTATATCTACCTTAGCTACCAAGCAGGTATTGTGTTTTTCAGAAACGATCAATTTTCAATCTATATATATAAACGTTTTCACCCTCTTTAATGACTGTATACATAGATGTCTTCGTTTATACATTGAAAATCTTTGTTCATGGTTTGTGCAAAGAGAAACCGACCTCATTTAGTTGACATGAACTTCTATTTCAATTATTGTTGTTGAACTATTTGTAAATGCGTTCGAACTTTACACGACCCAAATACCTTTTTGCGTACATGCATGTTATTATGTATCCTTATTTTTATCCTAAAAATGGCTATTACTATTATTACTTACTTCAATAACAGTGACAGTTTCCGGTAGTCTCTCCGGACCTCTAGGGGGGAAGCCGTGTGGAGTACGTAACAATATGATTGTACACCTTTTGTTAGATGCGGAAATTAGAGAGAGACATTGCACATGATTTTTGTTGAACAGGATTCATGTTAAAATACATATGACTTCCGAGTACAATTTGAAATACAATATATACTGTTGGTAGCTTCGCCTTCTCCCTGGCCATTCCTGTCTGCTTACCCCACTCATACCGTGTTGTATACTTTGAATTTATTGAAGGAATCGATTAGCCTAATCCGAAGACAACTCTACAACCAGCACACAGCTTCTACCAGTAGACACAATTCCAACAGTGAACACTTCTGCGGATTATATTAGTGATTTGCAGCAGTGGACTTCACCAAGAATCCAAGTAACCTTTTTATTGACATAACTCATTACTGCATTTTTGATAATATATTGTTACACTATCATCTCATTGACTTGTATTTTTATTCGCAAATTTGTTATGTTGTTGAGTTCTGTAGACAGTCCCCTACACTTCTTCTGCCAACTTGTTGCATATCTCCCAGTTTGTAGAAGTCATACACATATCATTGGATAAGTCCAGATCCTCCAAGTTTTTGTGTGGGTCCATTTTTTGCCTGTTTCCTCCCTGCCCGCTGTCTGCCACATTATACAATCTACCACAATCAGGAAAATCATTGACAATAGTAGACAGCCTTGTTTTACTCCTGTCGTCACTTCGAAGGATTCCGTAAGCTTCCCGTTGTGGATTACTTGGCATGCAGCATTGTCGTACAACTGTTGGATGAGATGCATAATTGTCGGGGGCACACCGTAGCAGCCAAATCACCTCTCGATCGATGCTGTCTAAGGCCTTTTCAAAGTCGGTGACGTTAAGATAGAGAGGTGACTATAACTTCAAGCTTTGTTCAATGATGATTCGTAGTGTGGCGATTTGATCAATACATGACTTGTTTCTCCTGAATCCAGCCTGTTCCGGTCGAAGTTATTCATCCAGGTTGGCATGTTTGATTCTCTCCAGGATGATGCGGCTTGGTATTTTGCTTGAGGTGGACAGGAGTATAATTCCGCGCCAGATCTTTCATTCAATTGAGTCTCATTTCTTTGGTAGTTTGAATAAGTATCCTTTCTTCCAATCCTCGGGTACCTTACCTTTTTTCCACACCTTCTCCAGTAGTGGCGTCATCAAGTCCGCTGTTGTCTCTGGGTCTATTTTCAATACTTCTGCTGGGCTTCCATCTGGTCCTGCTGCTTTTCCAGCTTTTAGCATCTTGATTGCCTTCAGGACTTCCGTTCTCGTCGGAGGGTTGATGTTCACTGGATTTTCTGCATTCGTTGTTAGCATTATTAGGCGCGATGTAGGTGGCGGTCGATTAAGAAGTCTTTTGAACTGTTCAGCCCGATGTTTCCTTTGTTCCACGTCTTCCGAAATTTACATTCCATTGTCATCCATCGCGGGCCTAATTTGTGTCCAACTATTCCCCAATAGGTACCTTGTCGTTTAGTAGAATGTTGTGAGGTCTCATTTGCCGGCAGGTTGTTCTCCAGTTAAGGCGCTACGCCACTTCACTCCCTGTACGTTTTGGCACTTTCACGCTTGCTCCCTCGCTGGACTCTTGTACAAACACACTCTTCGAGCTCACTACTCCTCTGGGTACAGATAAGCTGTAAACATTTTTATATTATTAAATTCCAATCACATTCATTATAAGTATGCTTGTGGTTACAGGCACGTTGCGAATCCTTTTTATTTCTGCTTTTCACTCGTTCCTCAGTACTTGCAAGATAGGCGGGGTACTGATTGAGACGCAGGTAAAAGAAGTCAGTCTTTTTGTAAGTGTGACAGCCAAACTCACCTAAGGATAAAGTCGCGAACTTACAATCGGTGAGCCCTACACTGACTTCTCTACATCATTTGGGTCCTAAGTTTTTCTTCAATTATTTATTATCACTTGGTGTATCGTTTTATATAATAACAATAATTTATATTTCGTATAAACGAGTAAGTTTACAAGAAATGTATGCCACTTTTACAGGCACGATCAGATATGTTATAAATTACAATCCTGAAGTATCACAAATTATTACCTTTTCAAAAGTTTAAATTGTTCGATTATTGTACAAGCAATCAGAACAGGTTCTTATAAATGTCAAACTGTAAACCATTTACTAAGGTCACCATCAAAGTTGAGCGACAACTCAAACTTCGTCCCATTTCATGCTGATAGTTATGGTCAACCAGTGAACAGCGTATACCTGGGTGATTGCCGTGCCGCCACTTGACTGAGCGCTATTTCAGGAAGAGAAGAAATTCTGCGCAGCCACAAAATGGTATAAAATAAAACAATGGATAATAAATCATCGAAAGTGCATTTACAAGATAAATACAAGAAGGAGCCATAAAGTGCTTGGAGTGATAGTACACATTTGCAATGTTTAATGCCAAGCACATTCGTCCAAGCATGGAAACTATGATGTTTTCGATGAAGATATAGCTTTGCTCAAACATAAGTGTTGTTTTGTTGTTTTCCTTCAAACCAACCAGACTTTAAGGTAGCGAAGAATTTCATTGAAGAGAGTAAATTTCAACTTTATTAAAGACTTAAGGAGTTGAGGTAGAGTTTAATAGTAATTGGACAAAAGGATTGTCGTGAACCATATAAGTGACATTTCAGAGACAAGCAGCTTGAGATTCCATAATGGATAAGATATTATTTTGATAAATCACACAGTGTAGTACAGTTATATTAACTGATGACGTTTCGAGCACAAACTATTACTCATAATCATATAAGCAGCTTGAGAGATTAGAACCTGTAGGATATGCTTACTTGTAAGACGTCTAGCGAATTTGTGAAGGCTACTGGTTTAGCGTCTTGACACGAAGCTGAACAAGCTTGTAGATAATAGGAGGAAAGGCATCTTTTCATAACTTAGATATGTGCAGTCGTTATTGTTTTTTTTAATTTTTTTATATTTAGGATCTAAACTCATGCCTAATTCTCCAGCTGTCAAAAAAATGCATGTTGCTGTCCTAAAGATCGGAGTGATTCACATTTGTGACTATTACCGTATCTGCTGATCAGCATGCGCCACCCTCCTTCCTTTTTGATACCAAGCTCTGAGACCTTTAAATAATATATATTTACCCCTCTTCATGCAGGAACTTACCAATTGTACAGGCACGGATAAGTTATTACATAAATTACACATGTTTCGATGTATGGTGAATACACAGTCTGTTTGTTCTTTCTGACATTGCAGTCAGTCGGAACAGTCTGCAAAATATTCTGTTTGTGTAACACATAAAGAGATATAGAAATATTGTCTTCGCATTAACAAAAACCCAGATATCAGATGAATGTAATACAAATATTTGGGAAAAATAAAGCTTGAAGTCAATTCTCCTATATAACTCTGTTGTGAACAGCATCCTTGATTTAAAGTTTATTGATGTATTATTTTGAGGTCAGTGATGTATTTATTCCATTTTTTCAGCAGTCTAATCGTAGTTTTATAATAGGAAAGAAATTTGGTCGTCGATACGAAAACTAGATAATGTCATGTCATATTGTTTTACTGCATGCAATGGGGCCGAGTTCGATTCTAGAACTACCCATTGGCGCCATTTGTGTCAGCATGGCAGACTGTACATGTAAGTTGAGTAATACATTGAAAACTGTTTGAAAACCAGTTGCTTCTTTATTTCAGATCAAGAATACTCCTTGTACAGAGTGTTGGCCGGCGTCTTCAAATGGTAGCATCGGATTGTTCATGGAATTTGAGTCTGAACTTACTTAAATGGTCATTTCAGTTTAAATGTTGGGTTGTATATAGAACAGTACGCTCAGCAACAGAATGTCAGAAAGAGAAAGTATGTGAACATGAAAAGAACATTAATGCTTTATGTATATTTAAATGTTTATAAATATATACATCACCGTATAGTAAACATTTTTCTAGTTGTGTTTTCATGTATTTTTGCGAAGACTTAGAGTTTATTTAGTGTCATAATATTTAGTAGTGAGTCTAGTCGTTATAGTGTTCTAATAGCTCATGCGTTTTAGAAATAAGGGGTGCGGTGTGAATGGCATAGTCATTGGGATGAAACAGTTTATATAGCAAGCATCTGAAGGTTAAAATAGAGTGACAGGTCATTGTTTCTAGGGGTAAACTGTTCCAGATCTTAGAGTACATGACTATGAAGAAGTTTGCACGGAGTGCTGTCTTACAGTTTTTCCTAGATACTGTACACGTTTGGTTACGCAGGTTGTAAGAGCCTTCCGTTGAGAACTGTATCTCCTTGCTGTCTGAGAATCATATTTTATGCAAGATTTTAAAGAAGAATGTTAGGTTAATGCTCAGTCGTCTCATCCAAAGTGGGTCGATACCTAGAGTTATACACCTTGATGTGTAGTCCTTTTCGCAGTCAAATCCTAGTAGTTTAGACGTGAAGTATTGTTGGACACTTTCTATTTTAAGTTTGTCACTTACTCAAGTGCTGCTGAGAATAAATGGACAATATTCAAGTAGTGGTCTGACACAAGTTTATATAATACAAGTTTCGCTTCGTAGTTGCGAAAATTCCTGAGTATGCATCCTAAGAGCATCCTCGATTTACGCGTCTGTGTCGCCACTTGCTCAGAAAATGTCAGGTCACTAGAGTACCTGAGTCCTAGGTCAGCAACACTTTGGAGTTTAGGCAAGTCAATAGATTCAAGCATCAGTTTGATATTTATTGAGAGTGCACCGAAACAGATCCAACCACATTTTTAAAGGTTGAATTTTAGGTTCCATGTGGAGGACCATGCAGTTACTCGATCTAGTTCTTCCTGAGCAGCTTTCTGAAAGTATCCTAAGTCGTCACAGTGGAATGTGTAAGCTACTTTAAGATCATCTGCAAAGATGAATGGTTTACCAAGTGAGAAACAGCTGCATATGTCGCTGACATATGGAGTGAATAGGAGGGGGCCTACGACGCTACCTTGAACTAATCCAGAAGTGACTGGGCTAGGCTTAGAATTTACAGACCCCAGTCTAACTACTTGGGACCTATTGTTAAGGAATGATTCAATCCATCCTAATAATGGGTTACGTATTCCTAAGGAGTTCAGCTTATTTATTAGAAGCAAATGGTCAACGCGGTCAAAGGCTTTGAATATGTCGAAGTAGATGACTAGTACTAGTTGTTGTTTGTCTCGGCTGCTAGTTATATAGTTAAAGAAGTCAAGGTGACATGTCATGCATGATCTGGATTTTAGAAATCCATGTTGGTTGGGACTTGGAATATTGCAACTGAGCATATGTTTGAGAATATCATCTTTAGCTATTCTTTCCATAATGTACACGTTGGTTACTAGAAAAGACTAGGAAATTAAGTTTCCCTTAAGCATTATGAAATATAGAAATAGCCAGTAGTACAGCAATTGAGTTGTATTCTGTTTAGCAGAGTGATATGAGTAGTGCAACAATTAGTGATTAAGTTACGTGGAGTGGTCCTGAGAAAGAAAACTGGTTAGCAGAACTTGTTATGCTAAATTTTCATGACCGATTTTCGTGTGGTGTACGTTATACATTGCCCGGTACGTTCGAACCAGGTGACGCTTTTTGCACGTGTTTTCGTTTATATTCATTTATTGCTTACTGTTGATTAATCTTTAATAACGATGGGCCGAAATTCTAAAAAGAGTGTTCGTGTGAACACCAGTAATTTAGAAAATAGCACCAGCTCGTCTAATAACACATTACCACCCCTTATTATTAGTAGTTCACCCAACAGAAAAGACTCGAACATAACTCTGACCCCTGTAATACAGGTGGAAGATGTTCTGTCTGAAAAAGTGGAGCTCTCTTACTTAACATGCATTATTAAAGAGATGCAGCTACAGATTGATGAATTAAAAACGAAATTAAGTTCATTTGAATGTATACCCGAAACAATCTCACTTATGAAAAAGGAACTGCAGGATCCTACAATCCTAAAGCTTTTTAATATGACCTCTAGAATGACGCCTACTGACCCAGAAAATGCGAAGGAGCTAGAAAACGCCATTGACTTTCTATCCAGCGAAGTTGTTAAAAGGCTGGCTTCGAAACAAAACGCTATAGTGTATAATGTACCAGATAGCGAGCCCATTAAGTCGGTCCAGCACTCATTGCTGAAGGCTGCAAATCTCTTGAGTGCACCTTGTCAGTGCATTCGCCTAAGTAAGAAAGACCTAAAGCATCCTTGTCCCATACTCTTTAGGTTCGACAGCTACATAATAGCTGAACGATTTAAGAAGGCCGAAGATCTTCTGGCTACTGCCACTAAATTCAAGACTATTAAAGTAGTCTCGGATAAAACAACTAACCAAAGGCAATCAACCAAGAACTCCTTCGATAGAAAGTTGACCACACCAAGAACTACACCTGGTATCAGTGCTAAAGTGTCGACGGACACTGAAGCACAGCAAGTCACCTGTATAGTGTTGGAAAAAAAATCGGCAAGTAAAAGCGACTCGAAACTCAGTAAGAGCAGTGTCACTGGGTGCAATCCTAAAGTACATGAGAGCACATCTGGAAAACCTGCTGACATACATGAGGTTGATATTGACTCACAAACTATGTCTGACCAGAAACCACTGGCAGACCACACTCAATCTGCATGCAAGCCCGAGAGTCCCGCAGTAGAAACTGCAAGAAAGACGACAAAGCCTAGAGTCCCACTCCAGACTTCGACATACCTCCCTCTCAATAAGTCTAATAAGCAACATGTCAGTCTAAAAAAAGACAATGCATGGGTAAAAAAACCATATTCCCAAAAAAGTCATCCATCATGTGAATGGGAACACCCCTTCCCGAACTAGGAGTAATATACCTAGCAACGCACATAACTTGGGAATGCAACGTAGAACGGATCATCAGGATATAAGGAGCACTAAACGGGGCTCGTATAGGCACCATATTAATACATATTCTTGTCCAAACTCTCACACTATCTATGTTGAACCTCAGCAACCTAATGAGTATAGATCGACACATGACCCTCACAATAACTTCACTCACACATGTGATGTGAGCCAATATGCATACGACTATGAAAGACCCATGAGGTACAACTACCAAGGTAATCTTAACACAGGGTACCTAGGTCAAGCAAACTATATATCACCAGCAAATGAACGCAGATGCCCACCCATGGATGCTAAAAGTCAAAACATGCAACAGGATTATTTTCGGATGCAGCAAACAATAGCCCCACTCGCTGCACAATTCATCCAGGAAATAGTACACACACTGACTCTGTCTCACCTCAGAGCCCCTCCAAACATAACGTAGGGATAGAAACAAGTAACCATGTTAACCTCTCCTCCAATAACTCTGGTTTACTAACGATTATGCTCCTGAATGCTAGATCTCTCCTTAACAAAATAACATCGCTTCGCTGCCTGGCATACATAGAACGGCCAACACTAATAATGGTGACTGAAACCTGGCTTACTACTGATATACCTGACTCAAAGCTAGTAATAGACAACTACGACATCTATAGGAACGATAGAGTTGACAAAAGAGGAGGCGGCTGCTTAATATATGCCTCTAAATCCACTAACTCCAATACTTTCAATAACCCAACTACTGACAAACTCCCTGAATCTAAGTGGATAAGCATCCACACAAACGAAAATAAAATTCTCGTGGGATGTTTATACAGACCCCCTAATAGCCCTGAAATGACTGATATAACCATTGGAGAAATACTAGAGCATGCAGCTACGCTGGACTTTGACTACAAAGTAGTTTGTGGCGATTTCAACCTACCTGGAGTAAACTGGGATACCTGTACAGGACCTAGAATCCATGACGAGCTACTACAAGCTATAGACGTAGGCGGATGGAAGCAGTGCGTACGCCTCCCTACAAGAAATGAAAACACTCTTGACTTAATCCTTTGTCATGAAATTGAGCCCATCTCGATAGAGGTAGGAAATAAACTTGATAACAGTGATCACAACATATTGTACTGCACGCTACCATTCCGACTAACAACTAAACACACACCTAAAAATTCCCCGGTGCACTATCAGTATAGGGACTATAAGAATGCCGATTGGGAATTCCTATCAGATCTGCTGAGAAGTTCTGACTGGGAAGAATACTTCATTAACAATAACTTAGAAGTATCACTCGATATTTTCTACAAAACAATTGGCTCAGCAAGAGACATAATCGCGCCCCTAAAATCTGCTCTAAAGACACCAACTCCATTTATAGACCGCAAAACGCGACTAAAACTAAAGAAATTGAAAAGGAAATACCATGTATTTAAGGAATTTAATGCGTTAAACCAAATACATGAAACTCTCAAACGGCTCGAAGATAAACACAAAATGATGTCACAACTTGAAGAAAATAAAGCGCTTGTGGGTAACTCCAAAACTCAGGAACTTTGTAGGATATTGCAGAGACGTCTAAAAAGTAATAAAGACAATACTGTAAGCAGCTTGGAGCATAAGGGTATAATACACAATGATCCCCAGGTTATCAGTGAACTCCTCAATGAGTGGTTTTGCAATGACGCCAGAGTGCACCCAACCCCAAATTTCCAAATGACTTGCAAAAGCAACCACAAATTAGGCGGAATAGACTTTAATATACAAAATATAGACTCAGCGATTAAGACTTTGAAGTCTAATGGTAGTACTGGAACAGATGACATACCATCTGTCATGTACAAAAATGGTAGCACGGAAATGGTAGTCTTGTTACTTAGAATATTTACTCTCTCATTAGAAACTGGAACTTATCCTGAAGTGTGGAAAACCACATACATATTACCTAAGCACAAAGCAGGGGCCAAAACCAGTGTATGCAACTATAGACCTATCAATATAACACCGGTAATATCCCGAATAATGGAGAAAGTGGTTAAAGAACAAGTGTCAGACAACTTACTAGAACATGAACTTATCAATCCATCACAACACGGATTTCTCAAAAAGAGATCATGCGTGACCTGTCACATAGACTTTTTCAATGAAGTTACACGAAGTAGGGACAACAGAGAACTAGTAATTGTGCTCTATTTCGATATAACAAAAGCCTTCGACAGAGTTCCCCATAATCTGCTAGTCAGCAGGTTATGCTCACTAGGGATATGTGATCCTCTCCTGAGCTGGATAAAATCATTTCTCTGTGGCCGAAGTCAGACAACGAAAGTTGGCTCCATAATCTCAAGGCCTAAACCAGTAAGTAGTGGTGTAATCCAGGGAAGTGTATTAGGCCCACTCTTATTCATAATATATATAAACAGTATCTGTGAATGCTTTAGTGTAGGTAAACCAATACTATATGCAGATGACTTAAAAGTAACGTATAAATGCAAGAACACAGATCTTGGAATAACAGTAAACGCCATACAGCAAGAATTAGAAAAAATGGATAGATGGTGTGACACCTGGCAACTCCAATTTAATGTCGAAAAATGTGGCTGGCTCTGCATAGGTTGCAACAACTTAGAACTTGACCTGACAATTCAAGGCCATGCACTTCAACGACTGGAATCTGTACTGGACCTAGGGCTGAAATATTCACATAACTTATCATTTTCTGAACACATCTCCAAACAAGTGTCAAAGTCACGCAGACTTATCGGCTTTCTACTCAGGAACTTCTACAGAAATGAGTCTAGAATTCTGTTGTACAAGGTTTGTGTGCGTCCTTTATTCGATTACTGTTCATTCATGTATAGTAGCATACGCATAGAGGACAAATTGAAAGTCGAGGGAGTGCAGAGGTACTTCACGTTAAAATTACTCGGAACCGGAAATGGTACGAACTACTCCACTAGATGTGATACCCTAGGACTAGAAACACAATGGCTAAGACGCCTGAGACTAAACTTGACACTTTACTATAAGCTTCTAAACCACTTAGTTTTTACCTCTACTAATGGCACTCGACTTTCAGATGACAATGGCTACAAGCTAAGACACACTAAGGGTACAGTAGCTATCGAACAATGTAAAACAGCCACCAGGCAAAAGTTTTACTTGATTAGGTATGCACAGATATGGAATAAACTGCCAATGGAAATGCGTCAAGCAAGTACATTGGCCTCCTTCAAAAAGGTGCTTAATGACAAACTACAAGAGTTTGCAAACGATATTAGTTCTAGTTCCTATCTGAGAGCCTCCGAAATTATAGGTCCATTTAATGTATAAGCTTAAATACTACACCTGTTGTTTTTTGCCTATATTTATAATTCTAGATAAAACATTAACGGTTAACATACGTATCCTCAAACAGACAAGAAATCTCGTTTGTAAAACTACTACCCAACACAATAAGTGGAATAAAATGGACATAAACCGACAACATGAAAAAGGTATAACTCACCACAACATCACAAGGACAGATGAACGCTCGTTGGGCACCATATATCCGTCACCAACTGCAACCCACCTTTCCTTAGATAATGTGATGAACTTATACCCATAATGTTGCTGAGCAGTTAATATTCTCAACTCCTGTCGGAACAGCTGAAATACATAAACCTTCCTCACGCTAAGAAAATACCCGTAATCAGTAGAAATCCATTAATTAATGCGTCCGAAGCTTATGTACTTACTCCCAACAATGAGATTGCAGATCAAATGAGATAAACACATCACTGATTTCAAAATAACACATCAATGAACTATAATTCGAGGACTCTGCACACAACAAAGTTATGTATGAATATTTACTTCAAGCTTTATTTTTTTCCCAGGCACTTATAATCCATCCACCAAAGACCTGGTTTTTTTGTTAATGCGAAGACAATACTCCTGTATTTCCTGTTGTGTTGCACTCACTGACAATCTAGCAGATTTTTCCAACTTTGCACAGAAATGATTGTATATAAGTGAAAAGGCTGTTTTATACTACTGGAATTAACATTTATCAAGTGTATGTATAATCTCCATCGAACATGTAAAGCATATCTTGCTACTGCCTGTAAATTGTGATTAAATTATATGGTTCTATTTCTGTAACGATTTGATGATGCCTGTAAACTGGCGTCCCTCATGTACTGTACTATGAGAATAAATTTATTTATTTATTTATTTATAAAGTGACTGATCAACTCATGTAATGGAAAAAGTACTACATTAAGGAGTTTTTGGAATTCAGTAGGAGATCGGCAACTACGTACAGTAAATGACGGTTCGTTCCATAATGCACTATACTGTTTTTGAAGAAACGTGAACGCTGTTTTGTCGGGTACCGATAGAGGATTTTCATGACTTCAAAGGGATATTTTCTGCCGTATTGTTGAAAGTGCCTTAACTAAATTGGCTCAAGTCCATATTTTCTGCACCTGTTTGCGTTTGCATAATAAGAGGAGCTCAAAGCTACGCTGAATATTTTCAATACGAACCCAATCATACCCATGCATAAAATCGAACATAACTGTGCTGTATTCAAGTACTGGACGAACCATAACTTTGTATAAGAAAACTCTAGCCTCAGTTGTGCACATTTTTCGGTGTAACAAGTCTGTGAGTCTTCGGCTTTTAGAAACAACTGATTTTGCGTGCTGACCGAATGTTAAGTTTTGTGAGTAGGTAACGCCTAGATCTTTTATGGAATTGAGGGTTTACAGAAAACAGTTGCCTAGGTGAAACCTGAAATTCGTGTGGGAGTTATTGAAGTGTAGGATATCACATTTGTCAGAATTGAACGGCAGTTGTCAATCATTTCTCCATTTATGTAGCCTATCCAGATCATCTTGAATATGTGTGAATCCCTCATTCAGAGTCGAATAGGGGAAGCTGTATACAATATTTAAGTCGTCAGCGACGCGGTATGGGGTACCACGCTCGATTACACTGCAGATGTCTTTAATGTAAATTAGGAAAAGCAATGGCCCTAGTACACTACCCTGGATCATTCCACTTCGCATGGGTCTGCGTGACAAGTAATTATTTGAGAATTTCACAACTTGGGAACGGTCTTCTAAGAAAGAATTGAGCCAGGATAACAAGGGGTCCGCGGAACCCGTACGACTTTGGCTTCAGAATTAGTCTCTTTTGTGGGACTTTATCGAAGGCTCTTTTGAAGTCAAAGAAGAGAGTTGTGACAAGCAAACTACGATCACGCTTAGCAGTTATATCATCAAAGTAATCAAGTGGGTGGGTGTCGCATGATCGAATTCCAAGAGGCCGTGTTGCGCTGGAGTAAACACTTTGTGAAGGTGGAGCTAAGAATCAATATCTTGCCCCATGACTTCTTCCATAAGCCTGGAGACTATTGACGTGATATTGATGGGTTGGTGGTCTTCGATATTGGAAGTTGGTCCTAGTTTGTGCCAGGGGGTCATAAACGACAGTTTTCAGCGCTCTGGGTGATCGCCATTTTTCAGGGACAGATTAAAAGCTTTAGGAGGATAATGGGTGTATCCTCACCACCCCTTTTCAACAAGATGGATGGAATTCCATCAGGGCCAGCATTATTTGATGTCCGGAGAGATGCTATAGTGAATGAATTTTTATGAGGTGAATGTTATGTTGACCAAAAAGTGATTTGGTGGTCTCGGAACATCAGGACTACCTACTATATCGTCGTTAGTAAAGTCGCTAGCAAAGTGGAATCATATATCCTGCGGGCCTTCGTATAGTTTTCTCCATCTAGTAATAAGTTAGGGATACTTATCCTGTTGCTGTTAATTCTTGATAAAACTGGTTTCACTTATGCCTCTATATTATCAGATCGCGGGCGGATAGTGCGTTCTATTTTGATGGACTCAGATAATTGATTAGATTTGTATGAATCATAAGTTCGCCTAAGTGCGATTAGTGATGAAACGTCATCACATCTGTCGAATAGTCTAGCATGCTTACGCAGGCGGTTTGGAATCGTTTTCACCAGTCTTGCTGGAGCGATGAAGTCATGCGCAAATCCTGGGTTCTCATGGAATGAGTCGTTTGTCTCTATCGCCGAGCTGCATGTAAAGTTTGGCGTAGGTATGGTTACAGGTCATCCCACTTAACGTGTCTGTAACGCCTGAGTAATACTTTTTTGGCGCTCATTGGTGAACTCATCCTGGTGTAAATATTGAATGTACAAAATGCTACTTTATGGCCTTTGCCAGGAAACTCTTTACCTACTCGAAGGGTAGTGGGGATGACACTATTGGTGATAAGTGTATCCCAAATCTTAGATGGCTTGATGGGATGCTTTACGTGTTGTTGCCAGTCTTTTGTTTGCATTGTGTTCAAAATTCATTATACCGTTTTGGTGAGCGAATTGATTGCCAAACTACATCAGGCGTATTAAAGTCCCCACATCTCATTTTACCCGTGTGAGGTAGTGAAGTGGCGTGAGCAAACATGTCAGCGAGTTTCATGTCACCTTCAACATTTGAGCATGTGGGATGGTAGATACAACCTGTAAGATAGACATTGGAGTGAGGTGGTCTTAGAACAGCCCAAAGTGAGTCTTTATCTGTGATGAGCTCTGGGAAGAAGCACCGTGTGCCCCTAATATCAGACCAGATAAACACAGTACTTCCTCTCCCCCTGCTATGGTTTCTGTCATCCCTGAATACGTGGTAGTTATCAATAGAAATATCCTTACCGCGAATCTGAGAGGTGCACCATACTTAAGCATAACTAGCTCTGATAACTAGTTGTATTCTACAGGATTGTTCTACATAATTTTATCACTAATTGTTACACTACCCATTTCACTGTGTTAAATAGACTACAACTCATTTGCTGTAATACTAGCTACTCCTATACTTCATACTTCTTAAAGTAAACGAATTTCCTAGGCGTTTGTAACAAATACTTGCATACATGTATGCGTGTATAAAGGTGATACTGCTAAGAATGTCCTCAGGTATCTAGTGGCCTAATGGAAAGCGCTTGTCATGAAAGCTATTAATGTACAGTATATTGTAGTATTGAGATGGGCTCAAAGCAATGCAATGCTGCAGCTACAGTTATTGCAAAAAATTTCAGAGCTTAACATCAAAAAGGGGGTAGAGTGACCCATGCTGATCAGCAGATACCGTAGTAGGCACAAATGTGAATCGCTCCGATCTGTAGGACAGAAACAGGCATTTTTGACAGCTCGAGAATTAAACATTAGTCTGGATCCCTAACAATAGAAGAATATATAAGGTTTGTACAGATTTAAGTTGTTAATTTTAAAAAATGCTTTTGCTCCTACCATCTACAAGCCTGTTCACCTTCTTGTCAAGATGATAATCATTGGGGCCTACAGAAATTCGTGAGACATCTTACAGGCCAGCTTGTCCTACGGGTTCAAATTTTCCAGATCTTTGAATTCACCCCTCACTTAAATATCACTTACCTACCTCACGATAATCTTTTTATTTACGCACTATTATACTCTACTATATGTTAAATTCTTAAGTCTTTATTTGAGCTAAAACTTGCTCTTTGTTCATATTTGTTGCTACGTCGAAGTTTGGTTGGTATGATGAAGAACACAACAACACTTAAGTTTGAGCAAAGCTATATCTTCATCGAAAACATCATAGTTTCCATGCTTGGACGAATGTGCTTGGCATTAAACATTGCAAATGTGTACTATCACTCCAAGCACTTTATGGCTCCTTCTTGTATTTATCTTGTAAATGCACTTTCGATGATTTATTATCCATTGTTTTATTTTATACCATTTTGTGGCTGCGCAGAATTTCTTCTCTTCCTGAAATAGCGCTCAGTCAAGTGGCGGCACGGCAATCACCCAGGTATACGCTGTTCACTGGTTGACCATAACTATCAGCATGAAATGGGACGAAGTTTGAGTTGTCGCTCAACTTTGATGGTGACCTTAGTAAATGGTTTACAGTTTGACATTTATAAGAACCTGTTCTGATTGCTTGTACAATAATCGAACAATTTAAACTTTTGAAAAGGTAATAATTTGTGATACTTCAGGATTGTAATTTATAACATATCTGATCGTGCCTGTAAAAGTGGCATACATTTCTTGTAAACTTACCCGTTTATACGAAATATAAATTATTGTTATTATATAAAACGATACACCAAGTGATAATAAATAATTGAAGAAAAACTTAGGACCCAAATGATGTAGAGAAGTCAGTGTAGGGCTCACCGATTGTAAGTTCGCGACTTTATCCTTAGGTGAGTTTGGCTGTCACACTTACAAAAAGACTGACTTCTTTTACCTGCGTCTCAATCAGTACCCCGCCTATCTTGCAAGTACTGAGGAACGAGTGAAAAGCAGAAATAAAAAGGATTCGCAACGTGCCTGTAACCACAAGCATACTTATAATGAATGTGATTGGAATTTAATAATATAAAAATGTTTACAGCTTATCTGTACCCAGAGGAGTAGTGAGCTCGAAGAGTGTGTTTGTACAAGAGTCCAGCGAGGGAGCAAGCGTGAAAGTGCCAAAACGTACAGGGAGTGAAGTGGCGTAGCGGCATCAAATGTGAGTGAGTTGAATCAAATGTTCAAAGGTTCCGTGTACAGTACTTTGACTTCTTGTGTCCAGTAAGTGGTTGAAAAACAGAATCGAAAGACCTGCATCGGAAATCGATGTCAAGAATGGCGATACAAGAATAAGTTTTAAGACTGAGACTGGATCACCTCCTGAAGCGTCAGACACAAAAGAGGCACAAAGTGCCCAAATATCTGCTGCGGCAAAGCGCAGAAGGGCAAGTAGCGCCAGCATGGTAATACCAGCTGTAGAAACAGCCACGCCAAAGCTCAGTGTGTGTAGTGTACGACTGGCTTCTGGATGCTGCGAAGAGAAAGTGGAGGTGCCGACA
This sequence comes from Trichobilharzia szidati, assembly GCA_944472155.2. NCBI lineage: Eukaryota > Metazoa > Platyhelminthes > Trematoda > Strigeidida > Schistosomatidae > Trichobilharzia > Trichobilharzia szidati. Next base: position 30,285,249 of record OX235279.1, read on the forward strand.
AATCAGAAGCTAAATAAACACAAGAAAGAAACAGTAACCGGGCTTACTAACGAGAACTCGACTGCTGTTAATACCAACCAAACTCCGAAACCTACGGACTCTAGTTACTGCGTGATCAGCTGGAACTTAGAGGAATCTAAAAACACATCCAGCTGCCCGACATGCAGATGATCTGAAGGCGGCTAGCGCCATTATTCGGGAAATACCTCCCAAAAGAACAATTGGAGTCCACATAAGAAATGCCATCAGGGTTGGAAAACGAAACCCTGACGCTACGGAAATTTCCCAGCGACTACTTAAGATAGTTTGAGGGAACGAGACAGAGAGGAGCACCACCCTCAGCAACGCCTTCAAAATCAATGATGAAAGTTTAAAAATAAGGCTTCATTGGCCGTAAGAAGATAGAATCAAGAGAAAAGAAACGGCAGCTGAATTGAAGGCAAGGCTAGAGAAGGGCGACAAAGACCTCAAGCTATTGGGTTTTCGGGTGAGGAGGTCTCGGAAACCGATGCCACTGGGACCTCTCTTCATAAGCCGGATGAATACGTGAGTGTTTCAGTGTGCTATACAAACGTATGTAGTCTCAGGAATAAGCTGGCCAAATTGGTGAATTATCTGAAAGACTACAACCTGTGATTGCTATCGCTGAGACATGGCTGTTAGTGAGTGTAGACTTAACCCCACTCATACCTGGGTACATCTGCATTCGAGCAGACAGAATAAGTGGGGAGGTTGCCCTGTACATCTGGGATGACAGAGGAACTATATCAACGTTGTCAGAAGCTCACGACAGCGTCACCAGTGAAGCCGCAAATTGTGTCATTAACTTGAACAAGAACACTGTGACAAATGAGGTTATTTATAAAAGTCCTGCTAGCCAAGCTGACGATTTCGTACTAAATCACCTCCAGACCTGGAGTAGTAGAAATAGGTGTCTAATAGTAGATGGGTTTAGTGCCCTACATATCGATTGGGAGGAATTAACATCAACTGTCTTGTGCACTTGTTTCAACGGGGAGCTCACACTGACAGTGCTTGAATGTGCACTCGTGCAACATATGCATACACCAACACGGTATTACCCTGAGTATGATACGTCTACTCTAGGTTTGGTGCTGACACACCAGAACGAGGACGTTGGTAACATTGGGTGCCTTCCACCGCTTGCCAGCAGTCACCACGTAGTCATTACTTTTACGTCTAAGATTCATTCTCTCATACACAGGTCAACATCTGCTCGTCCTAACATTTGGAAAGTGGATACATCGGGAATCCGGAACGCAGCAGCTGTAGCTGAGTGGTCGGCTGGTACAAGTCGGACCGTCGAGGAAGCTTGGGTGGGATTTAGCAATACACTAGATTGTGTCACTTCACCTTTTGTACCTTGGTGCACTCCTCGAAAGCTATCGTATAAACCACCTTGGATAACTAGTGAAATAAGGAGGCTATTAATACGAAGGGAGATTTTATGGGACCAATTTATTATGTCAGGAATGGAAAATTTCCAGAAGGACTACAGTAAAATTCGAAATCTCTGTATGTGATTGACAAGTGTCGTATAGAGTGCGATAGACAGCTCGTACTGGATCAGCTACTAGCTCATGTGGGAAAACATGGCTTGCTGGCGGTGGAACAGGACGATCCTGCCTGACAAATCTATTGGCTAGGGAAGACTGGGTTGGGGCCAGAGATAAAAACCTTCTGTTGGACGTGGTTTTTACCGTTCTTAGTAAGGCATCCGATGAAGTGTCCCACTTAGGTCTCCTTAATAAACTTAAAGGTTTTGAACTAGACCAATGCCTGTGTGAGTGGTCCAGGGATTACTTAATGGATAGAAGGCAGAAGGTTAGAGTTGACGGTGTACTATCAGGGTGGAAAGCAGTACCCAGTGGAGTGCCTCAGGGAAGTGTATTAGGCCCTTTGCTATTCCTACCATACGTTAATGAACTACCGGGTATTCTTACTTCATCTTCATTATTATTTGCGGACGAAATTAAGATTTAGAAAACAGTAAACAATAACGATGAAAGGTCGACCCTACAAAGTGATCTAGATAAATTACCTAACTGGTCGAACCTGTGGAGTTTGGAATTTAATTCTAGGAAAAGCATGGTAATGCACTTAGGTCAAGAGTCTTATACATCGCACTTCCTAGGGGACACAGAACTAACCGATGTTAACGGACAGAAGGACCTAGGAATCGTTGTCAGCAATGATTTGAAAACAGCTGCAAATTGCAATGCAACCGCAGCTAAGGCTTTTCGAATGCTATGGGCACCACAAATAGCTTTCAAACGATTAGATGAGTCTATTTTCAAAGTACTCTAAGCAACATATGTCAGGCCTCATCTAGAATACTGCATACAAGCGGCTAGTCCATGCCTCAAGAAGGAGGGACATATCTTAGAAAGAGAACAAAGGTTAGGAACCAAATCAGTTAGTGGTATCTCACACCTTCCTTATGATATGAGGATGGAGCATTTAAATCTCTTCCCGCTATCATACCGAAGGAAGAGAGGTGACTTAATTTTAGCATACCGTATAATTAAGATTAATTCGGGAACTGACCTTTATAGCCCTTTCTTCCCTTCTAGGATACATTTACGTGGTCACCTCAAAAAGGTTCCCAAACCGAGGACGATTACAATACGTGCAGAATTTAGATTCTCTCACAAAGTGGTCAGCGACTGGAACTCCTTACCTGATTCAGTAATATAAGCTCCATCGATGAACGATTTTAAAGAGAAGTTAGTTCTCTGCAGAGATATATTTTGCATGGATTAACACAGACCACGAGAGCTCACTACCCTAATCTGAATCTGACCAACTAGGAGAATAGTCTGGCAGATGCATACGACTGACATAAGAACCTCATTGTCGGGGAGAGTGAAATGCAACTTTTTTCTACTCTTCAGTGTCATTAGGGAACACCGTTACAGTAACTCATCCATTTTTTAAAGTTTTTCCTTCATGTCAAATGGAACATGGGGCTTCGACAGCACATCTCCACTTTCTTCCATATTCTATATCCCCCTCATCTAGGTACAGGTTTGTCCATAAAACCTCATCTCTTCCTCACATTACCCCCTGTGTGTCACCCTAGGACGACCCAGTCGTCACTTCCAATTTGTATTCTACTCGAGCACTGGCCTGGTATGCGATGCCATTCGATGGTTTCCTCAATATATGCTCCATAAGTCTCCGTTCTCTCCTACATATTTGTTGAGTGATCGGCTATTGGTTGGTTTGTTGCCAGCCAGAGATTCTTCTGGCTAAATCATGCCCCACTTTTAGCGGGGCAACATATTATAAAGTTAGTATTCTTCTTTTAGGTCCTACACAAAATATCATTCTCAGACAATAAGGACATACAACTCTCACCGGAAGACTCTTACGATCTGTGTAACCAAACTCGCACAGAGACAATATAAGCCTTTAAATCACACCCCACGAAAACCTCTTCGCAGTCATGTATTCTGAAATATGGAACATCCTGCCCTTAGAAGTCAGAAGTTTCAAACGCTCTCTGTACAGACTGTTTCACTCTATTGATTACATTGGCAAACTATTTCTCGAACGAATCAATCATTAGTTTACTACAGTACGTGAAGAACGCGTAAAATCTAACTAATTACTCTATAAACAGTAAACAGATGGTCGCATAGATGTATAAAATGACTAAGCAGGAATAAATATATATGTTTACTAGATGGCAATGTGCTACGAATACAAACATGTATGTCCAAACATGAACTCCGTACCCCTGCATACATAATTTGTCTTACCTCTCTGGTATTTGCTGCTTGCCTCTTCTCTTGTATTTGCATTCTAGTGGAAGTTGCACAGATCTACAGTCAGAGTGAAGCTGAGCAAGAATTGCAGTCACTTATTCATATATCATCCTTCAAGGTTTTGGCTAGCAATGACTTAGTATCCTTGGAATATCCACCGTCACCATAAGAGGACGCTGCACAGCAACCTATACAAGCAGTACCCATGATCTAAACTGGTTTACAAACAGTTTTCTACATGTTAGTCAAGTACAGAACAACCATGCAGCAACAAATGGCGGCCAACCTGGGTGCAGTAAAACAAATCTGCCTGACAATAACCGATATTAGTCTGCATTCAGTACAATTCACTTCTGGTGTTACTTACGATGAAAACGCTGACAAATCTATACGAATACATCACTTATTTTAAATCAATACCCAATCTGGATATAAATCAGCAACAATGTACGACGCCGCACGCAACTAAGTTATATGAGGGAATTGACTTCGAGTTTTATTTTTTCCCCAAATATTTGTAGTCCATCCAACATAAACTTGGGTTTTTGCTCTTGCGAAGACAATATTTCTATATTTCTTGATGTGTTCCATTGAATGACTGATTAGCAAATTCTTCCCACAAACTAAAAACTAAATTGATAGCAACCATGTAATTCCATCGTGAACCAGATTTATGTAATTTAAATAATACTTATCTATGCCTGTACAACTGGTGTGTCACACAGCGATAGGAATAAATATACGTATATAAATAGCTTGGCTTCGCACGGGCTAGAAAGCCAGTGAGCTAGTAAACTAGACGAGGTTAACTCATTCGTAACATAGGCGAATATTTAAACATATCAGTTGTGCAACCACGACTAACTTATCAAGGTTGCAAGCCCACAGAAAAACCACTAGGGCCAATCCTTTCACTACTAAATATTGCAATCTTTGGAACCAACCACCTTCTGAAATTAGATCTTGTGAAAACTCCGATGGGTTCAAACGGACCTTAGGAAGACTCATCGATTTGTCCACTCTAGTTCGTTTGAAAGACAACGACTGTTGGTAGAATGGTTAACCAAATACAGACAATTCTCTAGCTAAGTCAACTACATCTATTTCAATACTATCACGTATGTGGCGAGTGTTTCTAGTCCTAGGGTATCACATCTAGTGGAGTAGTTCGCACCATTTTTGGTTCCGAGTAATTTTAACGTGAAGTACCTCTGCACTCCCTCGACTTTCGATTTGTCCTCTATGCGTATACTACTATACATGAATGAACAGTAGTCAAATAAATGACGCACAGAAACCTTGTACAACAGAATTCTAGACTCATTTCTGTGGAAGTTCCTGAGCAGAAGGCCGAAAAGTCTGCGTGACTTTGACACTTGTTTGGAGATATGTTCAGAAAATGATAAGTTATGTGAATATTTCAGCCCTAGGTCCAGTACAGATTTCAGTCGTTGAAGTGCATGGCCTTGAATTGTCAGGTCAAGTTCTAAATTGTTGCAACCTATGCAGAGCCAGCCACATTTTTCGACATTAAATTGGAGTTGCCATGTGTCACACCATCTATCCATTTTTTCTAATTCTTGCTGTATGGCACCTACTTTTATTCCAAGATCTGTGCTCTTGCATTTATACGTCACTTTTAAGTCATCTGCATATAGTATTGGTTTACCTACACTAAAGCATTCACAGATACTGTTTATATATATTATAAGAGTGGGCCTAATACACTTCCCTGGATCACACCACTACTTACTGGTTTAGGCCTTGAGATTATGGAGCCAACTTTCGTTGTCTGCCTTCGGCCACAGAGAAATGATTTTATCCAGCTCAGGAGAGGGTCACATATCCCTAGTGAGCATAACCTGCTGACAAGCAGATTATGGGGAACTCTGTCGAAGGCTTTTGTTATATCGAAATATAGTACAATTACTAGTTCTCTGTTGTCCCTACTTCGTGTAACTTCGTTGAAAAGTCTATGTGACAGGTCATACATGATCTCTTTTTTTTAAGAAATCCGTGTTGTGATGGATTGATAAGTAAGTTGTCTGACACTTGGTCTTTAACCACTTTCTCGATTATTCGGGATATTACCGGTGTTATATTGATAGGTCTATAGTTGCATACACTGGTTTTGGCCCCTGCTTTGTGCTTAGGTAATATGTATGTGGTTTGTCACACTTCAGGATAAGTTCCAGTTTCCAACGAGAGAGTAAATATTCTAAGTAACAAGACTACCATTTCCGTGCTACCATTTTTGTATATGACAGATGGTATGTCGTCTGTTCCAGTACTACCATTAGACTTCAAAGTCTTAATCACTGAGTCTATATTTTGTATATTAAAGTCTATTTCGCCTAATTTGTGGTTACTTTTGCAGGTCATTTGGAAATTTAGGGTCGGGTGCACTCTGGCGTCATTGCAAAACCAGTCATTGAGGATTTCACTTATAACCTGGGGATCATTGTATATTATACCCTTATATAGCAAGCTGCCTACATTATTGTCTTTACTGCTTTTTAGATGTTTCTGCAATATCCTACAAAGTTCCTGAGTTTTGGAGTTACCCACAAGCTCTTTATTTTCTTCAAGTTGTGACATCATTTTGTGTTTATCTTCAAGCCGTTTGAGAGTTTCATGTATTTGGTTTAACGCATTAAATTCCTTAAATACATGGTATTTCCTTTTCAATTTCTTTAGTTTTAGTCGCGTTTTGCGGTCTATAAATAAAGTTGGTGTCTTTAGAGCAGATTTCAAGGGCGCGATTGCGTCTCTTGCTGGGCCAATTGTTTTGTAGAAAATCTCAAGTGATACTTCTAAGTTATTGTTGATGAAGTATTCTTCCCAGTCAGAACTTCTCAACAGATATGATAGGAATCTTCTCATTATTTACATATAGATAAAAATATATACAATTAGTATAATAAACTGCTATTTTGTGTAGAAATGACTACATGCAGTCAATAACTACCCATTTTTATATATTTTTCTAAATTGTATGTAATGTGATGCTAGTACATTCCGTAGTACTTTTCCAGTTATACAAGCTGATGAGTCACTTAACAATATCTAACTTAAGCCATATAAAAATTGGTTGTGAAAATCCAGCATAAGAAATTCTGCTAACCGGCTGTTTACCTAAGGATCATTCCACATAAACTTATCACTAAATGCGTCGGTGGTATAGCGGTTAGGACGCTCGCCTACCATGCACATGGTCCAGGGTTCGATCTCCGACCGACGCACTCCTTTACCTCACTAAGCCAGAATTAATGCTGGTAAAGAGGTAAGGTTGGGCGTGAGGCTAGCAACCCCATCCTGTAAAATAAACACTGCTACAGAAACTTCAAGCCTCTAGCTTGAAGCCCTATGTTCCACTGGGGAACGTGAAGGAAAAAAGAGTACCAGATAAACTTTGAAAATAATTGATCGTGCCTGTAAAATTGGCATGCATTTCATGTAAACTTACTTGTTTATACGAAATATATATTATTATTACTCATCTCGCTCTGCTTAAAAGACTATACCTTAGTTCGCAGTAGTGCTGACTACTTCTACACATTATACTTTCTAAGAGAAACTTAATTTCCTAGTCGTTCGTAATAACTTCTTATACATGTGTGCATGTATAAAGATAATACTGCTGGAAATGTCCTCATGTATGTGTGTGTCTGGTGACCTAATGGGAAGCACTTGTCATGGAAGTTATTTAGAGGAAGTATGCTGTATGATTGGAACGGGCTTAAGGCAAGCCATACTGCAAATGAAGTTGTTGCAAGAATATCTTGGAGCTTAACACCGAAAAAAGTGGCGCATGCTGATCAGCAGATATGCTGAGGACAGCAACTTCGACTTTGGACAGGTCGCGTGTCAAACATGAGTTCAGATGCTTAACATATGAAAAACAATAATGATCGTTTAGATATAAATTTTGAAAATGGTGCTTCTGCTCCTAGCATCTATAAGCCTGCTCAGCCTCTTGTCAAGGTGCGTCGAATGTTAGTTTTGTGAATATTTCATGTTAATTGTAAAAGTTTGCAGCCATATTTGAAAGTCAGTCGATCTAATGGTAAGTTAAATTTGGAGAGAGAGAGTGGTTTAATCGGAAGTAGCATCTTACTGTGCTGATTTGTTTGAAAATCTCGGTAGCCTTCCGAGTTTCCTATATTGTATGAGCGTTTCATGCGCAATTGTTTGTTTTTGACTTCATAGTAAAAAGACAAATCGGCTGTCTTTCCAGAGGCTCTCTTTAGCCGGCCACATTCTAGTCAAGGCCTACATTTTTTTGATAGTTTCTGAGTACTTTGAAGTTTCCGTAGTGTTTAGATTGGTTTTCCGTGGTAGAGTTGATATCCACTTCCAGCACTCCATCTCACAGGCTTACGACCTGCTAAAGAGCTAAACGACTGCAGTACTTATTTGCCACGCGGTGATGCACGTGTAGTACCATGTCTGAGCTAACTGATCAATGAGGTTCCACATGTATTGAGACCGAACTCACCTCCTTGTCGCCTGGTTGTCAAGGAGCCAGTTATGCAGATTCACCGCAGCCTCGCTCATGCTGATATATACCAGTTGGAACACGTCATCCATCGAAACTTTGGGCGGCCACTGCTGCATCCTGGTGTCTCTGAGTTCTATCACTTGTGATGTCTAGTTGAATTAAGCCGCCCCTACAGTCATCGCGAGTGCTCCTCACAACCATGTTAACGCAGGTATAGAAGCAAAGATTAGGTGATTGTATCATGGAGGCACTTACAACTTCGAAACGAGAATAGCGAAGAGTGTGAAGCAGTGCCGCGATCCTTGATCTGGAGTTTAGTGGCCATCGAATTTCTCTGTTCGGAACTCCACAAACACTACACTGTAACCACAGTGTCGCCTCTAAGGGTGAACTTATTGCTAACATCTACAGTGCTTTCCACATGCCTGTTTATTACTCAATCGAGAGTGGTTAAGTTTTTTGATTCCTTTACGTTCTAAGTAGAGTAGGGCTTCAAGCTAGAGCTTTGAAGTTTCGGTAGCAGTGGCATTTGTCTTTTTGGGGTGGAGTTACTAGCCTAATGCCCAACCTTACCTCTTTACTAGTCTTATTACCAGCTTAGCGAGGCAAAGTAGTGCGCCGGCCAAGGATAGAACCCTGGATCACAAGCATGGCTGGCTGGCGTTCTACCGTTAAGCCACCGAAGGCTGAGTGGTTTACTGGAGAGCACTAATGGGACAATTAGTGCCCTTCCTCGCCGTTCTCTCTATCGATTTACGACAAATACCTGAAATGATGTAATATCCCTCCCCCACTCCCCGAACACCCTCCGTTCATTCATCCACGGATTAACCTCCTACCCTACTTCTGTTCACTCACGAATCGAGCCTAAAAGTTGAGGTTCAAACCCCAGTCCTAACCTTTGCTCAGGTAGGTTCGTGAATCACGTAATTGATTGGCATGCACTAGAGGTCTGTCATCTAGCTATCATTGGAAAAATGCCTGTGGTCTTCTTATTTGTGGATCAGTACACCTAATTGGCATCTATTTTCATTTCCACTGTCCACCAGGATCAAGGTGATAATTCTATTCTTCATCTCAGATGCCATTTAAAATCACGCATGCACAGCACCTAAATACGTATTTCATAAAAGATTGTCATTATTGTTGCTCACTGTAGTCAGCCGGGACCCTACCGTGCATTCTATCACGACAACCTTCCCAAATTCTACAAACTAGCCGCTTGATGAACAGGGTACCAAGTCTCTTAAACTTGGCACTGAGGAGAGGAGACAGAGCAACGAGGTGAGACTGCATAGAATGCAAGGGATTCACCCTCCACTCTTCCATTTTGATTCATGCTAACTTTACGCATGCTGTTCAACATACGTCCTGCTTTGTTTATCTGTTTGCTCATCAATTGTCTAAAAACATTGGCGGGCTCCTGAGAAACCACTCAGCTGGTCGTTACAATGAGCGAGAGCGTTAAGGTTATCTGTCGTGTAAGACCACTTAATGAACAAGAGAAAGCAAATAAAAGCGAGGTTGTGGTGTCATTCCCCGGTGATGGAAACACAACTGTATCTATTGGGGTATGTTTGATGGCTTTTTAATTTGTGACAACTCTTATATCTAGGGTAAAATCTTCAGCTTCGATCATGTAGTTCAGCCGAAGGCATCTCAGTTAGAGGTGTATGAAGTTGTGGCCAAGCCCATTGTTGTAGATGTATTGAACGGGTATAATGGGACAATATTCGCCTATGGTCAAACTTCAAGTGGAAAGACTTTTACCATGGAGGTATGACATTCTGTTTTCTGATTATTTCTCCTCAGGGTACTTTAGGTGACCCAGACTTTGAAGGTGTTATCCCGCGGATAGTTCGAGATATATTCAATCATATAAACCAAATGGACGAAAACCTGGAGTTCCATACTAAAGTAATTTTTGTGGCGCTACTCTTCTTAACTTCAGGTTTCTTACTTTGAAATATACATGGACAAAATCCGTGATCTCCTTGATGGTAATTTTTTCGATCTAACTTATATCTTGATTCAGTGTCGAAAACAAACCTGCAGGTCCATGAAGATAAAGATCGAGTTCCTTACGTGAAAGTAAGATATAATTCCTCCTGACAAGAATCTTCAAGGGTGTCACGGAAAAGTTGGTTTCCACTCCAGAAGAGGTTTTTAAAGCCATTGGCGAGGGGAAGGCTAACCGTCATGTGGCCGTGACGAGTAAGTATTCTGAGTGTTGGCGTTGTTAGCTGGGCTTGGTGGTCTGACTGAAATATTACGTTTTTGTGCATGAAATTTAAGTTATCTTGAGGTTATCTGCTGACACTAATTTGTGGCTACTCATCCATTTATAGACATGAATGAGCACAGTTCTCGAAGTCACTCAGTACTCCTGATCAATGTTCGACAGAAGAACTTGGAAACTCAAAAGAAACTACGTGGGAAACTTTATCTTGTTGATTTGGCTGGTAGTGAGAAAGTTGCGAAGACAGGCGCTGAGGGCACTGTATTGGATGAAGCCAAAAATACTAATAAATCACTTTCTGCTCTTGGTAAAGTGATCAATGCACTTGTAAAAGGAAATGTAAGTTTATACTTTCAGGTGGTGGTGGTATTCTAGCCACTGTTGACTTAGAATTTCCACTCGATTATGACACATGTCGAATTGTTGTGTTTAAATCACGCCTTTCTGTATGTGCTCGCTTCTTAGCAGAGTTCTGTACTGTGTATGTTTCTGAGGCAGAAGAATACGTCACCTTAAATCATACTTTTAGCCTCTACAGCGACCTGAATCTCTTGTCTGCATATGTTGTACTTATTTGAAGATGACTGCTACTACCTTATCAACCTATTGATATTTTAAATAATTTTCTGTTTTAGCCTCATGTTCCTTATCGTGACTCTAAATTAACCCGCATTCTTCAAGAATCTCTTGGAGGTAATGCAAAGACCACTATGGTGATCTGTTGCTCTCCTGCTGGTTGCAATGATACCGAAACGAAGTCCACCCTAATGTTCGGCATGCGAGCTAAGACCATCAAGAATCTGGTATCAGTGAATGTAGAAATTACGGCTGATGAATGGCGTCGGAGGTACGAGCAGGAGAAAGAGGAATATGCCAAATTACGCGCTATTGCAAGTCATCAGAAGAGTGAAGCAGAACGTTGGCGAGCAGGTAAGAAATATTTACTGTAACTGTTTTCTGCTTAAGTTTAACTTGAAGGTTTTGAAATTAAGGATTCAAAATTGTATATGTACTTATTACCGGTGTTCAATTTAAGCTATTTCTGTATCATAGTTACGTTCATTTATTTATCTTTTTGTAAATTGTATCTTTGTGACTATGAATAAAGAATGTAAAGTATTGGAATGTGAACAAATAGCACAGAGGGAAAGTAAGATATTGGTGTGGGGGTATACTTGGAATATTGAAAATATCAGCAGCATAAAGTGACTTTCGATGAAAGCAAAAATAAGGATGGGGACGTGGAATATTCGTACAACGTACGAAACCGGAAAGGCTGCTCAGGTAACCTTGGAAATGAGGAGATATAAAATAGAAGTGTCGGGAATCTGCGAGAGCAGATGGAACGGATGTGGAAGGAGCCAACTACCAACTGGAGAGACAATCTACTCCGGTCACCCAGAGGACGATCACAAGCACACCGAGGGAGTAGTCATCATGGTGTCACCAACAGCAGCTAAAGCTCTCATGTAGTGGGAACCAGTCTCCTCCAGGATAATGACAGCCAGGTTCAACTCAAAAGGAAGGAAGGTTACAATCATTCAATGCTATGCGCCTTCAAACGTCTCAGAAAAAAAGAAGGAGGATTTCTACAGTCAACTACAAACAGTAATGGACAACGTCCCAAAGAGCGATATCAAAATCCTGATGGGCGACATGAATGCGAAACTGGGAGGAGACAATACAGGAAGAGAACTCACCATGGGTCGCGAGGCCCTCGGTGAAATGAACGACAATAGTGAACTCTTCTCAGACTTCTGCGCCTTCAATGATTTGGTGATTGGTGGCAGTGTGTTCAAACACAGGGATATACACAAGGCAACATGGATTTCACCAGATGGACACACCAAAACAAACCGGATAGACTTCATTTCAATCTCAAGGAAGTGGGGACGGAGCCTACTGGACACAAGGCCGAGGAGAGGAGCAGATGTGGGTTCAGACCACTATCTAGTACAAGGGACTTTCAAGGTGAAGCTAAAAGCCTCGAGGATAGCTGGGGATAGGTCACAATGCAAGTTCAACACTCAAAAACTGAAGGACACTTTCCCCTCAACTGTCAAAGCAAAGCAGGAAACAGCACGTAGCATCACTGAGGAATCATACGTGGAAGACCATTGGAACTCTCTGAAGGTGATTTTTAACGAAACGTGTTCAACGGTTTTAGGAAGAAAGAAGAAACAAGATAAGGAATGGCTCTCAACGGACACTTATAAGCTAATAGAGGAGAGGAGAATGGTGAAAGAGAAAATTATTCAACGCAAAGACGGACAAGAAAAGGAGACGCTGAGTTCAACTTACACAGCACTGGACAAAGAAGTGAAGAAGAGTGCCAGGAAGGACAAAAGACAATTCTACGACAAACTGGCCACTGAAGCTGAGAGGTCAGCAGGCAAAAGGGACCTGAGGACACTATATCAGATAACCAAGTCTGTATCCGGGAAGAGATCAGCACAAATGAAACCTATAAAAGACAGCCAAGGGAACCCAATTACCAAGGAAGAAAGACAGATTAAACAATGGGCAGACCACTTCAAAGGACTCTTGAATCGACCACCACCTACAACCCGTCCAGTAATACCAACAACAGCACGTACACAACTGCAGGTTGACACCGATCCTCCAACGAAAGCTGAAGTCTTGAATGCGATCAAGCTTCTGGAAGCTGGAAAAGCAGCTGGACCAGATGGAATACCGCCTGAAGCACTGAAAAAGGACCCAGAGATGATAGCAGATATGCTGACTCCATTATTGCAAAAAGTCTGGAAGGAGGGAAAGGTGCCTACTGATTGGAGGAAAGGTTACCTCGTGAAATTACCAGAGAAGGGCAACTTAGGACTCTGCAAGAACTGGCGAGGAATCATGTTCCTGTCGACGCCAAGTACAATCCTGAGTCGCATCATTCTGGAGAGAATAAAAGGTGCACTGGATACAGAACTCCGACCAGAACAAGCTGGATTCAGCAAAGGCATATCATGTTCTGACCAAATTGCAACTCTACGCATCATCATCACAGAACAAAGCATGGAATGGCAATCAAACCCCTACCTCAACTTTATAGACTTTGAGAAGGCCTTCGATAGCGTTGACCGCGAAGTCATTTGGAAACTAGTCGAGTACTACGGCTGGAAAGAACACTATGAGGAGCAGTTTAATTGGCCTACAGCCGAACATCCAACACCTCCCTGAATGGGATATAGACACAGGTCCTCCGTCTTTAACTGAGGTTATACAATCTGTGTTATATGTTAAATTTCAGGTGAAACTGTCAATCAAGCTGATTACTTCACGGAAAGTCAATATGCTCGTGCTATAGATAATACATGAAATTTGATAACTTCACCCAGTGTTCCCAGCACAGCAATGCTAGACAGCGTCTGTGCTTCTGCACCACTATCTGCTGGTCTCACAAATGTATCTCCAAGTAGTCTATTTCGTCTCCTGTTGGTTATTGTCCTTTCATAATACTTAGTGTTAATACTATTTGTTATTTTCATTTGACATTTCACCTTATGTTATTGAGGAGTTTTGTGTAAGTCGGTGAATCTAGTGACTTCTAACTCCCCTTCCCCACAATGTTTTGTTAATGTAGGGAAGTAGTGATATTTTTCTTTTCAGTTGGTGATAAAGTTAGCACTTTAGGTAGCTTTGTTTTCCCAATGTTGACATCGGTGGTAGGACTGTAGCTGGGGTTGCAGAAGCTCTTTGTGATCTAAGACGAAGCGGATTGCGTCAACTGACCGACAGCATAGCTCCTCCATTCTGATTGTATGCTTGCCTCGGTTTTTATTCTGTATGCGAAGTTATCGAAATGTATTTGATGATTTGTCAGTTTCTTTTTGATCTTGTTTTTTTGAAACCATGAGATATTACAGGTTCTTGTCGTATCATAAATATTATGTAGAATGTTGATCATCGTGTGTTGTTTCTCTCTCAGCCTGCATTCTAGGTTTGGCTTGGGCAAGAAATGTTGGAGATGAACAGTTGCAGTTGCTTTATCAACAACTTGACGACAGGGATGATGAAATAACTAAACAGGTTGAGACAATATGGCGTCTTCAACAGCAAAATGAAGAGCAAGACATGATGAACGATTCTCTGGGGAAAGAACACAAAGAAGACTTGAAAGAAATCACAACTCTTCAGGTAAGTGGTGGTAGTACATGTTGTGAACTTCATATAAATTTATATATCCATGGAAGTGTATTGAAAGGTGATACATTTTAGCCATTATAATTAACTGCTTTTATCATGTGATTAGTTTTTTGAGGTCCGTTGTGTTGGTTTTCATGGGGGAGTAGAAGGCGATGGGTGAAGGTTGAGAGAAGGCAAGACTCAATGGCCACTTGGATTTCGACGAAGTTGTTGATGAGTCACACCCATTGTATGTGAGCGCTAGTGGTACCACTAGTACCTTGTTGGTGGTTGCCCAAACCCTGTGTAGGAAAAGTGAGGTTCTTAGCGCGTTACCCATCGACTGGTAATGGAGTGCATAAAAATGTATGAGCCACAGTTGAATTCCTGTTTTTTATTGAATAGAAATTATTGAATGTGAATACTATGTGATGGGCATATATGCTCTTGTGACTATTGTTTCAGATGAGCTTCTTCTTAAAGTGGTGTTTGATATTAGTTAATGACAATAGTGTTTTTGTATGATATTGTCAAGAGGTTTTTTTTTATAAAAAAATATTATTTTTGCAATAAATCTCTCATGTGCTTTTATGTGAACTAGCCTATTGTGTTTTCTTCCTCCTCAGAGTGCATGTTACTTTGTTTACTTATTTTAGTGAACTTTCAAGCAGTAGTAACAGTAGCAGTGGTGGGAGTAATAGAAGAACTGTGGTTTGACTTCACTGGTGAAGATGATAATGGAATAGGCATGATTTTTCATCATTCATAGTGGATGAGTGAAATTACTGAACTCACGTGGTACTTACACATTAAGTTGAGAAAGACTGTAAATAGATGAGATGTGGAAGGACATTATGGAAACTTTTAGACTGAAGTGTAGGTGTTTGTCTTAAGTCTAACCGTTTCATAATTATGATGAATCGGCAGGTATTAGAGTACTAAAGTTATTTCCCTCTTCTTTCTAAAGCACACAATGACTGCCACTGGTTTTTGACAACCAGGAACTCGGATTCTGTCTATCCACTAATCTCTTTGTATTCTAGGTGGTATCAGTTATCCACTTTCATCCTTACTGCATCCTCCTTGCCTCCTCACCCCCTCTGCTTTGTAGAAGAAATACTCACCGAAGTCAACATAACTCACATAGTATTGTATTGATAGAATTATTATGCTCATGGTTTTGTTATTTTTGTGAAATGTTTCCTCTAAATGCAGTTTTTTTCTCCACTCATTGTGTGTCGTGGCTGAATACCAGTCAAGCAAAGATACAGTGAAGGAAGTCCTGCAAGCCTTAGGAGTATTAGCAATAAATTATGACCAGAAGGCTGAAGGAATTGATGCAAAAACGAAAGAACTTGAAGAGGCTCGAGCAATTTTGCTACAACGAACTCGTTTGATGCATAGTAAAGACGGTGAATTGTCACAGTTGGAGGATACACATCAAAATCAGAAGAAATATACTGAAATGATGGCTAGCTTGTTGAAGGATCTAATTGATGTTGGTGAATGCTTGAATGCTCAAATCACGGTAGGCTTAAAAGTATGTATCAATTTTGTTTTATTATTGAATGGGTTCTTGTTCCAAGGATGTGAGTGGCGTGGGTAGGGAAGTAATCATGGCACATACACTATTTTGATAAGTTCACTATGGCTGTATGAGCGTATTATTGTCGCATAGAATCTGGCCTATTCGCATAAGTCGTTGTTGCCGCATTAAATTACATCAGTGGAGTAAATAATAAAAAGTAACACGATGGGATGGATGGATTATCTAATGACGTCTTTGATCGCACTCAAATGAATGATAACGCAACGCACTGACCATCTCCTCTCGTTTCGCTTTCAATCACAAGACTGTGAGACAGTGAATGATATGGAAACCATCAGGACAGCATTTGTAGCACGTGTTGAAGCCGCCACCGAAGGTACCATCGGAAGGGTGATATCACTTTTGAGGGGACTATCTCTACCAGTTTGTTTGTACTTCTGTGCAAGCTTCTGTGTTGAAATTCAGTTAGTCAATTGTCAGTATTATTTGACCCGAACTTTCTGCCTATTGTGTTATCAGTGCGGTTTTAATCCGTAATTGCACAAAAGGACATCATTCCTTAGTAATTATAATCGTATTATCTTTTGTTTTATCCGATCTTCGTGATTATTAGACTTTGTAATTTTATCAATTTGACCGTTGACCGACCGCAAATAGTTTTGGGACTTTCTCACCCATTTTCTGCCTTGATATATGCTGTCCCAAACAAACACTATTCAAACGCCTCGACCGCTTCTCATATCCTTATCTCAGGCAACTTCGCAGGCGAAAAGAAACATTAGATACGCTGTCCTTCTACTATAACTACTTCTAATGTTACAAAACATGTAGCTGATAACTTTCATGACTTTAATGCTCTCGATGTTCTAAAATGTTTTAAAATGCTGAAGCCCTGACGTAGCCTTGGCCCTGATGTATACCTGCATATGTTCTAAAACAATGTGCAGATGCTTTATGTTCTCCACTAACTAACATCCTAAATGCCTCTTTCTCCAAAAATGTACCTGATGCATGGAAAGGCATTAAAATAGTCCCTGTCCCTAAACCTGGAAATAGCAAAACCGTAAAGTTCAGACCCATTGCCATCACTTTCCCGTTTCTAAAGCTTATCGAAACACTAGTACTTCTTAAACTTGAACCCTCCCTTAAAAGCTTTGAAGACCCCAAACAATTTGCCCTATAGACAGGGTAGGAGCACTTTAGACGCTGCAGCCGTCTTACACAACAGTATCGTCTCATCATTAGATTAAGGTGCCAAATACGTCTGCTGCACGTTTCTCGACTTCACTTCTGCTTTCGACTCTGTACCTAGATGTCTCTTGCTAAATAAGCTCTCGATGACAAAAATTGAGTCCTGGGTCACTAACTGGCTGCATTCCTACTTCTCCAACAGAAAGCAGTACACCGTATACAGAGGCGAATCCTCCTCTGCTGCGCTCACTGAAGCTGGTGTCCCCCAAGGTGCTGTACTCTCCCCACTTCTCTTTTCTTTCTTTCTACATGACTTACCATCTTCAAATGACATTACTTTTGTCAAATATGCTGACGACCTGACAGTATCTTTGCCTATCAAATGTCAAAGTGACTGCTCTGAACTTGATGGCTTTCTGTCAGAAATCAGCCAGTGGTCCAAGGAAAACGGTCTTACCCTAAAGCCCTCCAAATGCCAAACAGTCAATTTCACCTTTAGGCATAAATCCGACCTAAACAAACTGGTTGGCTCTCACGAGGTATGCAACATAGACGGCACTGAAATAGAAACCAAGTCGGAAATTAAATACCTAGGCGTCATTCTATCTGCTGATCTCTCCTGGTCGACTCATATCTTGGCGATTCCTAAGAAAAAACTCCGTCTTACCTTTTACATCAAGAAGTTAAAACATTCTGGTATAACCCAACCCTCACTCCTACAATTCGTTAACTCTCGCATTCTGCCTATTATTCTCTATTGTTCCCCCTTAGTTTTTCCCGGGCTACTGAAGAAAGATTATAACATATTACGCAGGATGTTAAAGGTTGTCAGCAGGGTAAGCAACGTGCCACTTAACCAGCTTGTTAATATTCTGGTCGACAGGCACATGGACTCATGTGAAAAATGGGCCAAAACCATTTTATCTAACTCACACCACCCTCTTCACTCACAACTCTCCCCTCGCATCTCATCAGGTAAAACAAGAAGCCTATATAGAAAACTATATGCTCGCACCAGCAAGTACAAAAACTCAACCATACCCTACTTAGCTCGTGTTCTGTGTGATAAAGAAAGCATTAGGCGTGACACCTATAATTCAATAAATAGTCAGTAGTACAACTGGACCTCGTCTTTCCAACTCATATCATTTGTAGGTACAACATTTTCTTTCTTTCTTTTCCTTTTCTCTCTCTCTTTTTTTCCGTTATGTGCTGCTTTGTTTCTTTCTCTGGCTTACGCCAGTAAAAATGACAGCACCTACTTTTCTAACACCTTCAAACACTGTTCACCTTTACCTTTGCTACCAACATGCCAATATGTTATTGTCATAATGAACCGAGATTTCCTTAATCTATGTAGAATTCTATTTATTGATAATGTACTAACTGGATGCAATACTGTAGTAAAAAATGCTGAGAATTCCATTCTGTATCACAAGTACTGTTTATGGAATAAAGCAAATTATTGTTATTATTATTAAAACACACGAATTTAAGACCGAGTTGATGACTTCATCAAAAAGAATTTTTTTCCTTGTACCCGTCTTTTTGGTTCAGTACAGGATGAAAACATGCTTGTATTGGTGAGTGTAATTGAATAAAAACGGAGTCGAATTAGTTAGTTAGTTGGTTGGTTATATTTCTGTCAGATATTACTTTAATGAATACATACTTGAGTTTATGATATCTGATGTTGTTGGTGAATGCTTTACTCTGTGGACTTAAGTTTCGTGGTTGTTGTTATTGTTGTGGTCTATGAGGGGATATAAACCCCTGTTACATTGTATTACAGTCAAGAATATTTCGGCTGACCTGTTGTAATTCACATCGTCTTGTCGCAGCTTGATTGGCAGTTGTTGAGTGAGTGTTTTGTCGACTATGTTCAGTTCACCGGCTAGGATTGGATGTCATGGGGTTAAATAGACTGTTGGACCTCAATCCTCTCCGGTGGGACTGATCACTCTGAAGTGACTAGTCAGTTTGCAAAACTTCATTTCCATCTTGATTTACTATTTCCACTCCGACAGTTGATTACAATTTCTCGTTTTTTTTCTTTGCTTCTCTCTTCTTTGTTTTCTGTTGACTACGACGACATCAGAAACCATCTGTTGGTTCTGAACGATTCGATGAAGAGTTTACTGTTGTTCGTTTGTATATAAGTAGGATGAAAAGTGAGGCAAAATCACTGCATTCACGTGTACGTCAATTGGAAGAGGAACGTGTACAACATGAACAGTTAGTGCGTAAGAGCGAAGATGAATCTAAAGATCTTCAAACACGACTTCATGCTGTAAGTCAATTATATGTTGTATTGTTATGATGAGTGACATGTGGTTGTATGTGTGTGTGCGTGCGTGTGTATGCGTTGTCATTTTGCTGTTTTCTTATTAACTGGTTAGACTAGATATTATAGACTGGTAAAGTTGTCGCTTTCCCGGAGTCCGTCCATCGACATATGTGTAGATACATGCAGCTACACATGCTTGAAAGCCGGTTAATAATAGTTCAGTCGGAATGAAGGCCAGTTGTCAAGTATTGAGGTATGGTGAACAGATGATACATCGTGGCTCGTTAGCTTAACCACTTGATTTTTAGCCAGTAATAGGCGCCCTGAGGGCAACTGTTTTGTGTCATCATCTTTCTCTCTCCTTGTGTGCCTCTCGTATACTTAAAATAAGCGTGGCCTCTATATGTGCGATGTACATATGCGACTTGTTTCAGGTAACTGAATAAGAATACGTTTTAAAACACTCTCGATTTGATCTATTCAATATTAAGACAAAGGGGGAATTAAAACAAAATTCTGTGACGAGCTGACGCCTGTTTTGCGAAAGATAAAGCACTTATCATGACTAACTAGCCCAATGAATGTGTTCAAAGTATTTGAGACGTTAGCTACTGGTATCAAGTTTTGATAAAGGAGGTCTAGGGATGTAAATATATCTGTCTGATTGATAAATGGAACGAGATCGACTTCCTGAATTTCTCAGTTGTCCAAAGACAGTCGGATGGATGCTGGTGGAATGTAGTTTAAACAACTTTGATTGTATATATGTGTAGCTCAGTGATTTAAGCAGACTTGCATTCATCGCACAAGGATATGTGTGATTGATGAAAGAAGGATTTAGAGTTCTTGTGTCTGTTCTGTTGAGGATTTATCAAAATACGGTGTGTTGAAGAATTAAATTGAAGGTGACTATGCAGCAGTTTGTTTATACAGCTGACCTGTTACTCATTGGGGGTTTAGTCGTTTAACTGCTAACCATTGTTTGAAGGGTTGTAATTCCTCCACACCTGACAAGATTTGATCATTTAGGTGTGTGTGAGTATGGATAAGCTCTGACACTGCAGTAGATGTGTAACTCTCATTACCAATAAACGACGTGTAGATGCAGTTGGTTAGTTGTTGCGTGGTAAACATTTATTGTTATTCACATCCGACTTAAATAAAGTTTATATTTAGATAGGTGTTAGTAGAATGTTATTTCTGAGAATTCTTTCATTTTTGATATGCCTTTCTGATTTCTTTTTCTCCTAAGTTTGAAGTGAAAGTTGGCACACTAAGCGATAAAATTGACGAGTCAGAATCATGTAAGCGTCAATTGCAGGAGACAGTGGATAGTTTAAATGCGGAGTTGGCAAAACTACGCGCTAATGAACAATTTATCGCCGGGTCTGGTCAACAAAATGAACAAATATTAGCTGATCGGTCAGCCTTACGAACAAAATTAGGTAAAAATTTGAAACGAAAATCAGAGGATTTTGATGCTCAGATGAAATTTTTACGTGATGAATTAGACGCGAAAAAGAGGAAGTTGGAAGAATATAAGGAGTAAGTTGTCTGTTTCTTGATAAGTGTGTTGTGGGGATGTGGTTCATTGACTAGATCTAGTCGAACTTCAGCCCATAGTTCCTCATCTATTTCAACCTGTCTACTTGTGAATGGTATTATGAGGCCTTCCTTCACCGAGTCACTGGGTTGGTGTCAGCTCATACAACAGCCTGAGTGAAAAGTGTGTTCAAATCAGTAACCAGCATATCAGTAGCAATCTCTTAGCACGGTAGGTTGCCTTATTGTCTGTCAGCTAGTGAACAACTGCATGTACGCGTACAACATACGACTGAATGTTCACATGTCGTATCATGGTCGTAATGAACGCGAAACTTTGATGTTATTGGGTTTACTTTGCTTCGATAATGACCATGATAGTGTTCATATATCCCAGTGAATATTTTTCTTATTGTTTGAAACCGTACGAAAAGGTTCAGTTCAGTCTGTTTCGTTTCTCTGAGAAGGTAGACACATGAAAGGATTACAACCAAATATGTAAATATCCTTGGCGTTTTCTACACATAATTATTTAGTTTGAGCGTTATGCGCACTACAGCCAGGGCAGCATCGTTTTCAACTACAGACAGGAATTCATGGGTCATTGGATCGGGTCCCGGTGGCTGGTCTACGAGCTCGCCTTGTAACCAGAAGGTCCTGGGTTCGAACCCCGGTGGGTGTGTACTGTGAAGAGACCCCAACTAGGATGAAACAGCTGTGCAGTACTCCAAGGTTTTCCAGTGGTTCTCTAACCGATGTCAGCTCATAATAAAATCCTATAACAGACAGCACGATTGGGAATGTGATTAGATTGGAGAAGCCGGACAGGGTGTACTTACTGTGAAATTGATGTGTAGAGAGTCAAAGCACATAAGAATTGTCAACAATAGCGTCAAGTCAGTGCTTGTACTGTGTGTTTCAGAAATTCTACACGCGCGTTATATGATAAGTACTTCCATTAATTTTTGATTGCACACTAGTCAGTAACTAGTGTAATGTGTCTAGTCCTATCTTGGGTGCAGACTGAATTCTATCAGTCATGTTTGCAATGTGGCCACCATGCTAGGTGACTCGCCATTACGGTGCACTGTGAATTGTTGGTATTAGATGGCAGGAAGCTTCCTGCCGATTGCCTCCAACCATCTAGTACTTCCATTAAACTTGAGAGGCTGCCTTCACTTGAATACTTAAGGTCAGCTGTCTGGAAAGGAGGGCTAAACTAGGAAGTCTGGCGACCAACCAACCAGTTGTCAACCTACTGCTCAACACATGTACCGTAGTAGAAATGGAGGTGGTTACCATTAATGCCACTGATCTGCTTTATTCCAAAGTAGTACTTAACATGCAGTGCGGAATTTTCAGCATTTTATACAATAATTACGTCTAATTTACTCAACATAAAGAACAACAGAGGTACAGATACACTTGACCATCATTCTTGATAACACCAACAACTTTAGGTAGTAGCAGAAGAAAGTTACAATAAGAATATTGATATTATCAGTATTACTGACACCAAATTATAAGATGATAGGGATAGTGAGTGTCACCATGAAATTACAAATATAGGAGAATGACTGATCCATTTTTAAAACATACTTAATTACACGGTAAGTGGTAAGTTTCACATGCTTAAGACTGTCTTTATCACGTAGAAGGCGGTTGAGTGTGGGAGGGGGGCAAACAGAGTATCGTTGAGTTTCCTATACTGACTTCTAGACAGATCTACTTGATGAGATGGAAGGCTGTGAGAGTTGTGAATAGAGAGGAAATGTAGTGTTGAGAGTCAGAGAATGTGTATGGATCTCGACGGTCTCTCACATGAGTTCACGTGTCCGTCGACTATGATAGTAACAAGTTAGGTAAGCGGAACTTACCTTACTAACAACCTTTGATACCCAGCGTAATAGGACATACTCCTTTTTGAGTAGGTAGTGCAGGAAAGACTACAGTGTGGTTGTGGGAAGCAATGAAGAGTAATTGGTAAGATGGAGAAGTCAACAAACTGTAAAAGTTGAGGTTGAGTGATTCCAGATTGTTGTAACTTCTCAATGTAGAATGTTCGACTGAGGATTTCCTTAGAAATAGACAGGATATATGGGGAGACGAGAAGGGTGAGGATATAGGAGTGTAGCAGGAGAATTTCTGCTTGACTTATTGTCTATATCAGTGGCCTGTAAGCCGGGAGCAACGTGTGTAGTGATGAGTTCGTTAAGATGAGGTAATTGCTGAAGATGAAATTGACTGTTTGAAATAAGGAGGGGTTTATTTGACGTTAGAGCATTGAGCTTAGACTAGACCACTTTCTGATGTCAGATAGGAAGCTGTTCAGTTTGGAACTGTTAGTTAGGGAAGCAGCTGGCAACTACACAGTAAGGTCGTCGGCATACACATACTGAAGGAGACCGCGGGGTGACATCACGCACCAGGCCTTTGAGTGAGACCAAATTTGGAATAACAGTAATGGTGTGTGTATGTGTGGGAGGGAGAGGGTTGTATGTCTTAACTCAATGCGTTATTGTGTTTTTCATAGTGAAAATGATGAGACTGTAATATCAATAAAAGACAAAATTAGCCTTTTTAACTTTTACATCGTTTCTCTTCACTTCTATTTTAACTCTATTTCATACATTCACAGTGAAATCAATAATTTCAAAATCCAATCCGAGAAATCACAAGAAGAGGTGAAACAGTTACGTGAAGAATTGGAAACAAAGACTAAACGGCTAGACACATTCGAGAGGACAGCTGAGAAATGTGAACAGGCTAAACAAGATCTACACGGTCTAGAAGAGAGAGTTACCGAAGAACTAGAAACACCTAATTTACGACGGTCATTCATCCAATATCCTAATAGTCAAGCTAGAAAGGTTTGTGATGTGTGAGAAATGTTAATGTCTGTCTTTCTTGAGTGATATTGTGAATGTGTTTTATACGTTGTAAATGTGACATGTTTTGTCTCTCTGCTGCATCACACCAGAGTGGTGGCTATAGAAGGACTCAATCGAGATGGATGTTTTGTAGGATTGAACAGGACGAGAACAATAGATTTTCAGCTATCGTTGAAGTATAATTAGCTTATGCAACTCAACTGGTAGACGCTAATTTGTTCATGAGGAAGGCAGTTTTTTTTGGTGCAGGTCATCTACTGCGGTAGGTTGGTGATACCTATCTGTCTGTCTGAATGTTTCTCAGGTTTTTTCTCAGAATTTAGACGTTAAAAGTACACTTGTTGGAGTGCTGTTTCAGCCACTGTTGATTTCCAGATGGTTGGAGGCGGTGAGCAAGAATCATTTGACGTAGGTTTGGTGCTTGTTGTCAATGATCAGCAAAGCGTATCAGCAGCAGTCTTGAAGAAACTCATATCCCCTCTGAGATTGTAACCCGATGCTGCAGTGGCACACTTTACAGTTGAGCTATTGGTGCTGGCGATTGACCTCCTTTAGGACTGTGATGGATGGTTTGGTTAAACAGTCGATGGTAACTAATTGCATATTAGATAAGTTGATTGCAAATATCACACAGTGATTGCCATAATAATAACTGGATGACGTTTAGAGCACAAATCACTACTCGTAACCATATTAGTTTATTCGCACATCATGACTATGTGCAGCAAACTTCATTCAGTTATTAATCAATACTGCATCAGGGTGTGATATTTGAAATAGACCTATTTAATAACGAATTACATTCTACGACGGTGTTCAAGTTCTGCACTTACATTAGTAATTACTGTCATGCGTCCAGTCCTTCGTTTGTTGCAGACTTTAGTTACTACCTTGTGTCCAATCAAAGTACTGTTGGCTTTGTTTTTTATTAAGAAATGTAATCTGTCCTCAAAAGACCTACCAAAATGTAGCTACTGTGAGGACTATTTATAATGTTTAGTGAACTTAGGCGAATAGTCGTCAAAGGACTGCGAAAGAATTCGTGTCTCATGTCGTGGTGTAGGTAATTGTTGGTTTAAGCGGGTTCTCCTTTGAGCCGTGTACTCTGGGGTCGTAATCCTTCTCCACCTAATTGATTCTGCTAATGGTTGTGGCTGATAGCCTGCTACATTGATAAACTCGTCTTGGGTAAGTGGATTCTCACAAATCTGTTCCTTTACGTTCCCATTGCAACATAGGGGGTTCCAAGCTAGAGGTTTGAAGTTTTGGTAGCAGTGTTGTTTACTTTTATAGGATGGGGCTGCTAGCCTCATGTCCAGCCTCCCTCTTTACCAGTCTTATTACTGGCCTACTGAGGTAAAGTAGTGTGTCCGTGACCGGGGAATGAACCCTGGACCACATAAGGTGTGGTCGGTGGGCATTCTACCGCACTTTATCACATTATTGATTGCTTGATGGTTGTTCATATATATAGTTTTATAAGATTTGAACACTGGATTCAAGTGTAAAATTCCATGTTAGTTATTTTAAATGTGCCGATTTCTCTTTTAGTCTGCAAATCGTTTGAATGCACCGACAGCGGCTGAAAAAGCTGCAGGTAACCAGCAAGACGGCAATATGGCCAGTCAACAACAACAACAAATCTTCGAAAGTATATTGTTAGATGATGAGGACGATGAACCAGGTCATGCTGGTTCACTGGCTCAAGGAGAGACTACCTCCTTCCCTGAAGAAGAACTAGACAAGTTGAGAAAAAACAATGCTATGCTACGTTTCGAACTTTTAAAAACGAAAGAACGTCTTAAGGTTAGTTAGTTGGTCAGTAATTATCATTACAGTTTCTCTCTCTTGTCCTTTAAATGAAAAACAGACTTTTCATTGTTGATTTCATCCACTAACTGACATAAGCATTGGGATTTCGTTATGCAACTAAGACCTTGGAAATAACGAGGCGACCTCGTTTGTGACCATTCAGCCATTGCGATGGAATTTAGTCACCACCTATGAATTCTAACTACTGCCAAATAGTTATATCGATGACCATCATGGAGATGGCTGGTTTGGCATTTGCCGCTAATTTATGGCTGTGATGAGTTAGGCATGGTCATTGGATGTGGAAGACATGAAAAGACCGGTTAGTTGTCTTTGATCATAGGTGTCTGTGTTCTTTCGCCGCTGTTAGCTGGTATAATATGGCGTGTAATGTTACGGTTGGAAGTCGATTTTTAGGTAAGGAGGTAGAATTAGTCTCCGAGGTTGTGAAGCTAAACCGATTGAGATAATTAGGACATGTGTTACGAATGTCTAGCCACCAGTTGCCTTCCTTGACGGGTAGTGTTAGCTGCTGACATATGCTGGATCAAGTTGAAAAAGAGGCAGTGATGGTCAAACGAGAAAACCTGTCTTCGTCAGTCAATGAAATCCATAACAGTTAGTTTGAGCTAGCCAACTAGCCAGACACGTAGCAATGTGTAGATTGCTGTCTGGTTGATGTCCTCGGGATGGTAGGAACCAATGATGGCTGGAGACAATTGGTGGTATGGCTCAAAATCTTCGTTCTCAGTGATGGCTAGCGCAGATGCATTCACTCTTTGTGATTTGTCATGTCCAACAAAACTGTATTGTTTCTTCCATATTACTATTCATTTTACCTAGCTCACACTTGTGTTTACTATCTGTCTTTTGATGAATCTCTCTTTACTGTCTTGGTTTGTGTGCTACATGGAGGGAGAGTGGCAACTTGAACTAGTGTATGTCTGTGCAAAGTTTTATGTTGAAACTAGTCAGTCAGTCGTTGATCGTCCGCGAAGCACACAGACATGTTATCAAGACTTTGTTTATGCAGCTGTACCTCTATCTGATAGGCGATAGCCTTCGAGATAGCAGATGTGTGGCCTACATATGAGCGAAATGATTGGTACTTCTCACCGAGTTAGTCAGTTAGTCAGTTATGCCTGACACATAATTGATGTGTTATGAAGGAATATTGTGTATATGGAATCCAGAAAAGTGAACTGATCTGAACTGAGTTTTCGATGTAGATCATCATTGTACAAAATACAACAGTTCCAACTGGCTAAACTTCTCAGATGTACGCATAAACAAACTGAAGTGTTGGAGAGAAGGGATGACTACATCGAGAATAATGGATCCTTGATAGATTACAAAAATGTGAGTGGATGCGCATCATTGAAAGTAATTTTTGAGCCATCTAAGCAAGAATTTGTAGCGCCATCAAGGTAGTGCGTCATAGCCTGCCTCATAGTTGTTCACCAGGAGGCTGATGGATACAACGATTTGAATCCAGCCAGCCAGCCAGTCACCTGGCCCTGAGCCTAATTCAACTTGAGCAGCTGGGTGGCTAGTAGCATCGTGGGAAGTCTTAATTTTTTGTCGATGTACATACCTTAAAACTTTTGGAGTTGATGTTATTAAGTGTTAGAGAGGTAGACTGTCTTTCAGTAATTCTTAGTTTGTATGCTTTGTGCTGACTGGTCTTGACTGACACCATAGTTTTCAGTGTCACTCGAGAAATAATGTATTCACGTTCAAGAGTTATTTTGTAGAGATCCGATTTGTTTGAAGTTTGACACGAGTTAACGAATTATTGGAAAACCAGGGTAGTGTACTGGACAGTTGTTTTGTTTTAGCTAGTTTGGGACTGTCCAGCAGTACGCATCCATTGGTATTTGAACTCTGAGGACCATTCAGTTCTGGTCACTAGTAACTGGACAAATCCTGGCCACGGATGACATTGGCTGGTGACAGTCGCGGTAAAATTACGATTTGGAACAGGTTAGAATTCATAAGGCATTGGATTGGATCCCAGTGCCGGAATGGCCTGTGAGCTTGACTTGTGACCGGTAGTTCCAGGGTGCGTTCTGCTGAATAGTCCGAAGCTGAGGTGGAACAGACCCGCAGTACTCACATCCGGGTTCTCCAATGGTTCTCTGAGTGATGTTACCTTGTGATAAAAACTGCAATGTAGTCATCATTAAATTTCAAAGGGAAGTAAGTGTTTGAAGTCTCATGTGAATAATAATAATGTGTGGAGAAATTAGTGGATAGGTGAAATTGATCTACGGGAAATTGAATCTCCAAATCTCACTATTGTTCATAGCGGCATAAATGAAGGGCTTTAAGGGTTCTGTGGACACTGAGATATTATTACTGTGTGAGGACAATTTTTCACTAACAAGCATTCTAATGATACAGATGAGAAATCTTTTAAACATCAATGATTATATCGCCACCTATTTTGTTATGTTTTCTTCTTGTAGTATACTCAGGTGCGTGAACAGCGCCTATGGAAAGTGGCTGAGGAAGAAGATTGGTTTTATCGTAAACGTGATTTAGAACGTATTAAATAGATTCGGCGTCAACGCTATATCACTAGACGTCGCGGTCAATCACAAATCGCTAAACCTATATGTGCTGGACATCCACCAGTGTCCTCTGCTGGCGGTGGTAGGACAACAGTGAACCAACCAAATATTCCGGAATTGTCATAATCTCTTAGATACGTGATGATTATTTTTCTATATGTACGTATACTTTCCTTCAGAGTTTCACCTTGGTAGGCTATTGATGAAGAGCCCCTTATGCTGCGTATGAATGTGTGTATAAATTTGATTTTTCTCTTTTCTATCTTTATAATTTATATTTTTTTATCTCACTTTTTTTTAACACATCTGTGGTTGGGATAAAGTGGTATGCGTGAATGGGGGAGGGAGGGAGGCAGGGAACACACAATTTGTAAATATCATTACTGCTGTTATCACAGGAACACTTGACTTTTCCATCACATCTGTTATCGATAGAATTATTATTATTATTCAATCGGTGGATGTTGACTAGCAGTGGAATCCACGATGCACATTTCGTCGTATTTGGGACTCATCAACTGGATGTACCTGCATTCCCAGTGAGTGATGATATTCCCACCGAGGCTCGAAACCAGTGTCCATAGTTTCAAACGCTAAAGCGTTATCCATTAAACCACTTGGACCACGAGAGCCACCTCTTGTGCAACGCGTCATATTAATTTTAATTGAATTTTAGATTTTCCCGTCGATTGATTGGACCGAAGTACTCGAACTCGAGCTGACATGTCGGCTTCTTGTGCAGATGCTTCGACGATGTCTTGGCGTCGTTGACCCGAGTGGTCTAGTGAGTAACGCCTTGGCGTTTGAAACTATGGGCACTGGGTTCGAGCCTCGTTAAGTAGATCATCACTCACTGCCTGGGGAATGGAAGTACATTCAGTTGACGAGTCCTAAATAGGACGAAATGCGCATCCTGGATTCCACTACTAGTCCTCATCCACCAATTAAATTCTAATTACATACCCAGACATCGTCGAAGCACCAACCTGAGACCGGGTACACTGCTCCAATAAATCAACGGGAAATCTAAAATTCAGCTATTATTATTATGACTGATTGCACAGTTTTATGATCCTGCTGCCGATGATACGACCGTGATTAGTTTATATTTAGATAGTCATTTGCACAGTTATGTTGGTATATCGGAGAGTTAGACCTGATGAGATCTTTCTATTATAATTTTTGTTTTATTCCCTTACTTTCCGTATGAAACATATGGCTTCAAGCTTAGCAGTTTCAGTAGCAGTGGAGTGAGTTTGCTAACGTTTCACCCACCGTTTACCGACCTTACTCAACGGGTTAGGGAGTGAAAATCCTACATTAAGAAACTATTTTATTCTTTGTTGTTCTCTTGGCTAGATGAGTTTTAATTGCAAAGCTCTGATTGTCTACTTTATATTCCTGATTTCATGAGGGTTTTTCTAGAATTCTTCATGAATAGCTGGACTGATGATGCAATTATCTAATAATGGTGATTTGCTTTATTCTTTATCTTAGGGTGTGAAGATTCCAGCATTTCATACAATATTGCGTCTAATTTACTCAACATAAAGAACAACAAGTACAGATACACTTGACAAGCATTCTTGATAACACCAACAACTTTAGGTAGTAGCTGAAGAAAGTTACCATAATAATGATGATATTATCAGTATTACTGATACCAAATTATAAGATAATGAGGATAGTGAGAGTCACCATGAAATTACAAATATAGGAGAATGAATGACCGATTCTTAAACCATGCCAATAGCACAGCAATTCGTAAATTTCACTTGTTTGACACTGTCTTTATGAAGTAGAACGCAGTCAATGGGATGAAACACATAGGCTATCGTTGAGTTACTATGCTTCGTTGTGCAAGCGAGAATATAATCCTTATATAATGACTTCTAGACAGTGCTAGTGATGAGATACAGTGGGTAGGAAGAAAGTAGTGAAGAGAGAGCGGACGGCGTGTTGAGAGCCAGAAAATATACATGAATTTCGACGATTTCTCACACGAGTCCAGGTGTCTGTCGCCTAAGTCGCACACAAATTACCCTACCAACAACCTCTCACACCCAGCGTAATAGGACATACTCCTTTTTGAGTAGGTAGTGCAGGAAAGACTACAGTGTGGTTGTGGGAAGCAATGAAGAGTAATTGGTAAGATGGAGAAGTCAACAAACTGTAAAAGTTGAGGTTGAGTGATTCCAGATTGTTGTAACTTCTCAATGTAGAATGTTCGACTGAGGATTTCCTTAGAAATAGACAGGATATATGGGGAGACGAGAAGGGTGAGGATATAGGAGTGTAGCAGGGTAATTTCTGCCTGACATGGAGGAGATCGTGTGAAGAAGAGTTGAAGCAGTATGGACTAACATGGATGCAGGTGAAAAGTACAGCAGAAGACAGAAGCAAGTGGAGACGTGCAGTTGAAGCCCTATGTTCCACTAGGAACCCAAGGGAACAGTAGCAGCAGCAGTACTGCTTCCTATCAAAAAAATAGGAATGTAACCACTTATTTGTCCAGCTTTCAGCCTGTGTTGCAGCAAGCTTACTTAGCAAGAGGGACCTAGGTACAGAGTCAAATGCAGATGTTTAATCGAGGAAGGCACACCTAACGTATTTAGCTCCTCTATGTAAACTAGAGACTATATTATGATATAGAACAACAGCGGCATCTAAGATGCATCTACTATGTTTATAAGCAAACTGGTTAGGGTCATTGAAAGGCTTTAAGGAGAGTTCAAGATTAAGTAAAATAAGTCTTTCCATAACTTTCAAAAAAGGTGAGGTAATAGCAATGGGTCTAAACTTGACAGAAGGTCCACTTGTTGATTTAGGCAATGGAACAGCCTTGATATTTTTCCATGAGTCAGGTATAATACTTTTGGAGAAAGATTCGTTGAAAATGTCAGTTAGTGGGGAACATAAGATGTCGGCACACTTCTTAAGGATAACAGCGGGAACTCCACCAGGACCAAGGGACTGAGTAGGTTTGAGAGATTGAAGATACTTAGGCTGCTGACTGGCTTGATTCAACATAGAACTTGGCACCGAAGTGCAGCAGTTCGAGTTGCCACGTTCCAAAGAGGTCACAAAGGTAGACAAGAAAATGAGTGAAGAGAATCAATAGAGTTTTGACAAGTGTAAGAGTGAAACAGAATGAGTAATGGTAGAAAGGAATATGAAAGTTTACAGAGACTGAATACATGTGCGCCATTGACAACGATTTTGAGCCATGTCACCTATTGTCTCCAGCCATTGATTCTTAGAGTCCCGGAAGTCTGCATCTCCCTACCTGACTCAGTTTAACTGTCAGGGATTTCATGGATTGATGCCATGTTTTTGTTTGGCCACCACTTACTCTTTTCCAACCTGCATCTATATCAGGTAGTAATGCCCGTCGTGGGAGGCGATGGCTAGGAATGCGCAGCAGTTAGCGAAAGCAGCCCGAGCTTTTTGGATCCGTGCTGAGATTTCGTCACCAATCAATCCGTTGGTGCTGATACAACTTCCCAAATAGGTGAAGTGGTCAACATGTTCTATCACTTCACTCCCTATCACGAAGCTAGGAGTTGACGTAGTCCAGTCCTGTAGCAGCATTTTACAGGGGCGAATCGCATGCCAAACATACGAAGATTGCTGCTCAAGGTGTTCAGAAGACTCTGCATTTTGTCAGCATCCTCCCCTAACAGGACTATGTCGTCTGCATATTCTAAGTCCATAAGACTATTCCCTGGTAACAAGTCGATTCCTAAGTGGTTAAGTTCAGTTAAGGATACTTCCATTAGCATATCTATGATGAAGTTAAACGGAAAAGGGGAAAGTGGACATCCTTGACGGACACCACTGGTTGTTATCAATTCAGATGACAATTCCCCATAAGCCCTTACATGGCTACGTGAGTTTGAGTAGAGTGCCTTGATTAGTGCAATGTACTTTCTTGGCACTCCCTTCACAGTCAAACATTGCCATAGCACCTCTCTATCCACGGAGTCGAAGGCCGCCTTCAAGTCAAGAAATATGGCAATTGTTGGACGCCTAAAAGTGTGTCTATGTTCTAGGATCTGTCGGAGAGTGAAGATATGATCTATGCACCCTCTACCTGGCCTAAAGCCCGCTTGATTTTCCCTCGTTTGTTCCTCCCGAGTTCGGCTTAGTCTGTGCATGATTACTGAGCCTAGGATTTTAGAGACTATGTTCGTTAGGCTGGTTCCTCTATGATTATCACATGAGGACTTGTCTCCCTTCTTGAATATTGGTATAATAAGTGACTTACCCCAATCCGATGGAACCGTCTCTGATTCCCAGACGTTACCTAGTACCTTAGTTAAACTATATACTAGTATGTCACCCCCATATTTAAACACCTCCGGAATAATTCCGTCGGGTCCTGCCGCTTTGCCTCGTTTCAAATTATTGATAGCTTTTGTGAAGATACTTAGGAACATCATTCGTATTAAAGCATGAGAAGCAGTCATTATTTACACTATTAGAGTCAGGAATCATAACACCTGCAGGGATACACATGAAGAATTTATTGAGCATATCAACATCAACATAAGTATCATTCATTATTTGCTTACTATCTGTGATATCCTTCAATAACTTCCACATATTGGATGAAGATTTGCATGAGAGAAACTTCTGGTTATAGAGAGCAGCTTTAATCAAAGTGTTCATTCTCTTAACACCAGATTTATTTTTCATTTTGTACAACCTCTCTTTTTCACGGCGAAGCTTTTCGAGTTGACAAGAGGAGAAGCGGTCAAATTTTAAGAAGATTGTGTCTTTTGGAAAACAAACATCAAGGCAGAAATTAAGATAATGTGTTATGCTAGTAATTGTGTTGTCAAGAGCCTGTTCAGTAAACAGGTCCCAGTTTGTGTCTTTTAACATTGTCCTTAGATTCTGTATGTTGTCATGAGAATAACATCTGTGTTGTGTTTTCTTTCCAAGGTATGAGAAGACCCTTTTGTGCTGCTTTCCACATACTTTGGGCAATATTCTTATGATACAGTGATCAGAATTAAGTAGTGGGGTTCTTTCTCGAGCTTCAAATATTCCTGTGTCATTTGTAAACACAAGATCAAGAGTATTATCCAGTCGAGTCGAGAAGTTGACAATGTTATCATGTCCAAGTGAAATAAGGAGGCTGTGATCACTAGAATTGAAATCTCCAGTAACTATAAACAAGGAGTTTCCGAAGGAGGTGGCAGCAAGGGAGGTAAATTCATCCGCAAATAAAGACAATTCTGTGGAATTGCATCCAGGAGCAATATAAATGTTCGAGATGTATATGTAGTTATATTTTGACAAATGCTTAGGCCGACATTTAACGGTGAGGCAGTCAATATTGTCACTAGAGAATTTGAAACATACTTTATTAGATGTACACCATTGTGAATTGATGAAGATGGCAACACCGCCACCACGTTTCTTCCTAGAACTACACCGATCTTGTCTGAATAATTTGAAATCATTCAGATACACTAGATTGTCATCATGTAGCCATGTTTCTTGAAGTGATATGATCCCAGTATTACGATATATAATGGAAGACACGAGTGATTGAAGACAGTTTATTTTACCTGGCAGGGAGCGACAATTAGTACTCATAATTGCAGGAACAGTGATAAATTGAATATGGGTATTTTTAAGGCTCTTTGCCACCCGGCATGATGCTTTCTTTGTCTTTTTTATGATAATTCTGATCAGTAGGTTTTAAGGATATTAAATACACACGAGAATAAATAATCCGATTAGACGTCATGTTTGAATAAGATTTAATTATTTAAGATGAGTTGGAAATGAGCAATTCGATACAATATGATTCATAATGTTTAAGGTATTTGGTAGCCCAAGATTTAAGCTGCGTATAGCCTCTATTCTGACTTTTGCCAAACCAAGATGCCAGGTGTTCAGAAATTCGACTATGAACTTGCCTGGTCGTACGCTCTATATAACTAGCTCCACACGGGCAGTTAAACTGCTAAGTACACATAGAAGAGGCGAAACAGGACAGTCTATCCTTATTTCTTGAACTAAGTATTGCTCGGCTAGTGAATACACAGCATTTTTACTATTTATATTATTATTCACTTGCGTTCCGAGTGGAACATAGGGCTTCAACAACACATCTTTACTCTGTTCTGTTTTCTGCCGTCCTCTTCAGCTGGGTCCACGTTTGACCAAGCTCTCTCATCTCTTCCTCACACGATCTCCTCCAAGTCACCCTCACACTGACTACCCACTCGTCGCTTCCCATTGAGATTCCACTCGAGCGATGGCCTGGCGTGTGGTGTCGTTCGGCAGCTTCCTCGATGTACGCCCGATCCACCTCCACCATCTCCTACATATTTGTTGAGCGATGGGCTCTTGGTTGGTTTGTTGCCAGCCAGAGATTCTCGTTGATAACTTTTCTGGCCATTTGATCTTCAGTATGGAGCTAAGGCAGCTGTTGATGAGAGTCTTCAACCTGTTGGGAATACCCAGCGTAATAGGACATACTCCTTTTTGAGTAGGTAGTGCAGGAAAGACTACAGTGTGGTTGTGGGAAGCAATGAAGAGTAATTGGTAAGATGGAGAAGTCAACAAACTGTAAAAGTTGAGGTTGAGTGATTCCAGATTGTTGTAACTTCTCAATGTAGAATGTTCGACTGAGGATTTCCTTAGAAATAGACAGGATATATGGGGAGACGAGAAGGGTGAGGATATAGGAGTGTAGCAGGGTAATTTCTGCCTGACATGGAGGAGATCGTGTGAAGAAGAGTTGAAACAGTATGGACTAACATGGATGCAGGTGAAAAGTACAGCAGAAGACAGAAGCAAGTGGAGACGTGCAGTTGAAGCCCTATGTTCCACTAGGAACCCAAGGGAACAGTAGCAGCAGCAGTACTGCTTCCTATCAAAAAAATAGGAATGTAACCACTTATTTGTCCAGCTTTCAGCCTGTGTTGCAGCAAGCTTACTTAGCAAGAGGGACCTAGGTACAGAGTCAAATGCAGATGTTTAATCGAGGAAGGCACACCTAACGTATTTAGCTCCTCTATGTAAACTAGAGACTATATTATGATATAGAACAACAGCGGCATCTAAGATGCATCTACTATGTTTATAAGCAAACTGGTTAGGGTCATTGAAAGGCTTTAAGGAGAGTTCAAGATTAAGTAAAATAAGTCTTTCCATAACTTTCAAAAAAGGTGAGGTAATAGCAATGGGTCTAAACTTGACAGAAGGTCCACTTGTTGATTTAGGCAATGGAACAGCCTTGATATTTTTCCATGAGTCAGGTATAATACTTTTGGAGAAAGATTCGTTGAAAATGTCAGTTAGTGGGGAACATAAGATGTCGGCACACTTCTTAAGGATAACAGCGGGAACTCCACCAGGACCAAGGGACTGAGTAGGTTTGAGAGATTGAAGATACTTAGGCTGCTGACTGGCTTGATTCAACATAGAACTTGGCACCGAAGTGCAGCAGTTCGAGTTGCCACGTTCCAAAGAGGTCACAAAGGTAGACAAGAAAATGAGTGAAGAGAATCAATAGAGTTTTGACAAGTGTAAGAGTGAAACAGAATGAGTAATGGTAGAAAGGAATATGAAAGTTTACAGAGACTGAATACATGTGCGCCATTGACAACGATTTTGAGCCATGTCACCTATTGTCTCCAGCCATTGATTCTTAGAGTCCCGGAAGTCTGCATCTCCCTACCTGACTCAGTTTAACTGTCAGGGATTTCATGGATTGATGCCATGTTTTTGTTTGGCCACCACTTACTCTTTTCCAACCTGCATCTATATCAGGTAGTAATGCCCGTCGTGGGAGGCGATGGCTAGGAATGCGCAGCAGTTAGCGAAAGCAGCCCGAGCTTTTTGGATCCGTGCTGAGATTTCGTCACCAATCAATCCGTTGGTGCTGATACAACTTCCCAAATAGGTGAAGTGGTCAACATGTTCTATCACTTCACTCCCTATCACGAAGCTAGGAGTTGACGTAGTCCAGTCCTGTAGCAGCATTTTACAGGGGCGAATCGCATGCCAAACATACGAAGATTGCTGCTCAAGGTGTTCAGAAGACTCTGCATTTTGTCAGCATCCTCCCCTAACAGGACTATGTCGTCTGCATATTCTAAGTCCATAAGACTATTCCCTGGTAACAAGTCGATTCCTAAGTGGTTAAGTTCAGTTAAGGATACTTCCATTAGCATATCTATGATGAAGTTAAACGGAAAAGGGGAAAGTGGACATCCTTGACGGACACCACTGGTTGTTATCAATTCAGATGACAATTCCCCATAAGCCCTTACATGGCTACGTGAGTTTGAGTAGAGTGCCTTGATTAGTGCAATGTACTTTCTTGGCACTCCCTTCACAGTCAAACATTGCCATAGCACCTCTCTATCCACGGAGTCGAAGGCCGCCTTCAAGTCAAGAAATATGGCAATTGTTGGACGCCTAAAAGTGTGTCTATGTTCTAGGATCTGTCGGAGAGTGAAGATATGATCTATGCACCCTCTACCTGGCCTAAAGCCCGCTTGATTTTCCCTCGTTTGTTCCTCCCGAGTTCGGCTTAGTCTGTGCATGATTACTGAGCCTAGGATTTTAGAGACTATGTTCGTTAGGCTGGTTCCTCTATGATTATCACATGAGGACTTGTCTCCCTTCTTGAATATTGGTATAATAAGTGACTTACCCCAATCCGATGGAACCGTCTCTGATTCCCAGACGTTACCTAGTACCTTAGTTAAACTATATACTAGTATGTCACCCCCATATTTAAACACCTCCGGAATAATTCCGTCGGGTCCTGCCGCTTTGCCTCGTTTCAAATTATTGATAGCTTTTGTGAAGATACTTAGGAACATCATTCGTATTAAAGCATGAGAAGCAGTCATTATT
This sequence comes from Trichobilharzia szidati, assembly GCA_944472155.2. Lineage (NCBI taxonomy): Eukaryota > Metazoa > Platyhelminthes > Trematoda > Strigeidida > Schistosomatidae > Trichobilharzia > Trichobilharzia szidati. The sequence goes on from OX235279.1 coordinate 30,322,648, forward strand.
TACACTATTAGAGTCAGGAATCATAACACCTGCAGGGATACACATGAAGAATTTATTGAGCATATCAACATCAACATAAGTATCATTCATTATTTGCTTACTATCTGTGATATCCTTCAATAACTTCCACATATTGGATGAAGATTTGCATGAGAGAAACTTCTGGTTATAGAGAGCAGCTTTAATCAAAGTGTTCATTCTCTTAACACCAGATTTATTTTTCATTTTGTACAACCTCTCTTTTTCACGGCGAAGCTTTTCGAGTTGACAAGAGGAGAAGCGGTCAAATTTTAAGAAGATTGTGTCTTTTGGAAAACAAACATCAAGGCAGAAATTAAGATAATGTGTTATGCTAGTAATTGTGTTGTCAAGAGCCTGTTCAGTAAACAGGTCCCAGTTTGTGTCTTTTAACATTGTCCTTAGATTCTGTATGTTGTCATGAGAATAACATCTGTGTTGTGTTTTCTTTCCAAGGTATGAGAAGACCCTTTTGTGCTGCTTTCCACATACTTTGGGCAATATTCTTATGATACAGTGATCAGAATTAAGTAGTGGGGTTCTTTCTCGAGCTTCAAATATTCCTGTGTCATTTGTAAACACAAGATCAAGAGTATTATCCAGTCGAGTCGAGAAGTTGACAATGTTATCATGTCCAAGTGAAATAAGGAGGCTGTGATCACTAGAATTGAAATCTCCAGTAACTATAAACAAGGAGTTTCCGAAGGAGGTGGCAGCAAGGGAGGTAAATTCATCCGCAAATAAAGACAATTCTGTGGAATTGCATCCAGGAGCAATATAAATGTTCGAGATGTATATGTAGTTATATTTTGACAAATGCTTAGGCCGACATTTAACGGTGAGGCAGTCAATATTGTCACTAGAGAATTTGAAACATACTTTATTAGATGTACACCATTGTGAATTGATGAAGATGGCAACACCGCCACCACGTTTCTTCCTAGAACTACACCGATCTTGTCTGAATAATTTGAAATCATTCAGATACACTAGATTGTCATCATGTAGCCATGTTTCTTGAAGTGATATGATCCCAGTATTACGATATATAATGGAAGACACGAGTGATTGAAGACAGTTTATTTTACCTGGCAGGGAGCGACAATTAGTACTCATAATTGCAGGAACAGTGATAAATTGAATATGGGTATTTTTAAGGCTCTTTGCCACCCGGCATGATGCTTTCTTTGTCTTTTTTATGATAATTCTGATCAGTAGGTTTTAAGGATATTAAATACACACGAGAATAAATAATCCGATTAGACGTCATGTTTGAATAAGATTTAATTATTTAAGATGAGTTGGAAATGAGCAATTCGATACAATATGATTCATAATGTTTAAGGTATTTGGTAGCCCAAGATTTAAGCTGCGTATAGCCTCTATTCTGACTTTTGCCAAACCAAGATGCCAGGTGTTCAGAAATTCGACTATGAACTTGCCTGGTCGTACGCTCTATATAACTAGCTCCACACGGGCAGTTAAACTGCTAAGTACACATAGAAGAGGCGAAACAGGACAGTCTATCCTTATTTCTTGAACTAAGTATTGCTCGGCTAGTGAATACACAGCATTTTTACTATTTATATTATTATTCACTTGCGTTCCGAGTGGAACATAGGGCTTCAACAACACATCTCTACTCTGTTCTGTTTTCTGCCGTCCTCTTCAGCTGGGTCCACGTTTGACCAAGCTCTCTCATCTCTTCCTCACACGATCTCCTCCAAGTCACCCTCACACTGACTACCCACTCGTCGCTTCCCATTGAGATTCTACTCGAGCGATGGCCTGGCGTGTGGTGTCGTTCGGCAGCTTCCTCGATGTACGCCCGATCCACCTCCACCATCTCCTACATATTTGTTGAGCGATGGGCTCTTGGTTGGTTTGTTGCCAGCCAGAGATTCTCGTTGATAACTTTTCTGGCCATTTGATCTTCAGTATGGAGCTAAGGCAGCTGTTGATGAGAGTCTTCAACCTGTTGGGAATACCCAGCGTAATAGGACATACTCCTTTTTGAGTAGGTAGTGCAGGAAAGACTACAGTGTGGTTGTGGGAAGCAATGAAGAGTAATTGGTAAGATGGAGAAGTCAACAAACTGTAAAAGTTGAGGTTGAGTGATTCCAGATTGTTGTAACTTCTCAATGTAGAATGTTCGACTGAGGATTTCCTTAGAAATAGACAGGATATATGGGGAGACGAGAAGGGTGAGGATATAGGAGTGTAGCAGGGTAATTTCTGCCTGACATGGAGGAGATCGTGTGAAGAAGAGTTGAAGCAGTATGGACTAACATGGATGCAGGTGAAAAGTACAGCAGAAGACAGAAGCAAGTGGAGACGTGCAGTTGAAGCCCTATGTTCCACTAGGAACCCAAGGGAACAGTAGCAGCAGCAGTACTGCTTCCTATCAAAAAAATAGGAATGTAACCACTTATTTGTCCAGCTTTCAGCCTGTGTTGCAGCAAGCTTACTTAGCAAGAGGGACCTAGGTACAGAGTCAAATGCAGATGTTTAATCGAGGAAGGCACACCTAACGTATTTAGCTCCTCTATGTAAACTAGAGACTATATTATGATATAGAACAACAGCGGCATCTAAGATGCATCTACTATGTTTATAAGCAAACTGGTTAGGGTCATTGAAAGGCTTTAAGGAGAGTTCAAGATTAAGTAAAATAAGTCTTTCCATAACTTTCAAAAAAGGTGAGGTAATAGCAATGGGTCTAAACTTGACAGAAGGTCCACTTGTTGATTTAGGCAATGGAACAGCCTTGATATTTTTCCATGAGTCAGGTATAATACTTTTGGAGAAAGATTCGTTGAAAATGTCAGTTAGTGGGGAACATAAGATGTCGGCACACTTCTTAAGGATAACAGCGGGAACTCCACCAGGACCAAGGGACTGAGTAGGTTTGAGAGATTGAAGATACTTAGGCTGCTGACTGGCTTGATTCAACATAGAACTTGGCACCGAAGTGCAGCAGTTCGAGTTGCCACGTTCCAAAGAGGTCACAAAGGTAGACAAGAAAATGAGTGAAGAGAATCAATAGAGTTTTGACAAGTGTAAGAGTGAAACAGAATGAGTAATGGTAGAAAGGAATATGAAAGTTTACAGAGACTGAATACATGTGCGCCATTGACAACGATTTTGAGCCATGTCACCTATTGTCTCCAGCCATTGATTCTTAGAGTCCCGGAAGTCTGCATCTCCCTACCTGACTCAGTTTAACTGTCAGGGATTTCATGGATTGATGCCATGTTTTTGTTTGGCCACCACTTACTCTTTTCCAACCTGCATCTATATCAGGTAGTAATGCCCGTCGTGGGAGGCGATGGCTAGGCATGCGCAGCACGTGACCTAGCCATCTCAATCTATGTAACTTTGTAGCCTCTTCGATTGATTTTCCCTCTTTGCCCAACACTCTACGCCTAAGGTCAACATTACTTACTTTATTATACCACCTAACGCGAGAAAGAGATCGTAAACATCTGTGGTCAAAAACAGTCAACCTTTTCATGTCCTCCGCTCTCAATGGCCACGTCTCGCCGCCATAGAGAAGGACGGAGCGAACTGCTGAGCAGCACACACGTCCCTTGGTTGATAGCCGGATGTCACGCCTACGCCAGAGACGGTGTAAGTTAGCGAAAGCAGCCCGAGCTTTTTGGATCCGTGCTGAGATTTCGTCACCAATCAATCCGTTGGTGCTGATACAACTTCCCAAATAGGTGAAGTGGTCAACATGTTCTATCACTTCACTCCCTATCACGAAGCTAGGAGTTGACGTAGTCCAGTCCTGTAGCAGCATTTTACAGGGGCGAATCGCATGCCAAACATACGAAGATTGCTGCTCAAGGTGTTCAGAAGACTCTGCATTTTGTCAGCATCCTCCCCTAACAGGACTATGTCGTCTGCATATTCTAAGTCCATAAGACTATTCCCTGGTAACAAGTCGATTCCTAAGTGGTTAAGTTCAGTTAAGGATACTTCCATTAGCATATCTATGATGAAGTTAAACGGAAAAGGGGAAAGTGGACATCCTTGACGGACACCACTGGTTGTTATCAATTCAGATGACAATTCCCCATAAGCCCTTACATGGCTACGTGAGTTTGAGTAGAGTGCCTTGATTAGTGCAATGTACTTTCTTGGCACTCCCTTCACAGTCAAACATTGCCATAGCACCTCTCTATCCACGGAGTCGAAGGCCGCCTTCAAGTCAAGAAATATAATAATAATAATAATAATAATAATAATAATAATAATTTACTTTATTTCAAAAACAGTACTTATAATACAGAATGGAATTCTCAGCATTTGTCACAATATTGCATCTGATTTACTCAAAGTGTATATAAAATTAAAAATTTAAAACAAAAGTTAATCGGAGAAATTTGTCCACATTAACGACATAATTATTAGATATAGTAATAATAATAATAAAATACTAATAACAGTGAGTTTGTTTCAAACGGTATTGTCGATTCAGTTTGGAAACTTTAGCATGTTATAGATTATTGGGTCTAATGTTCTGTTGATATGGTATAGTGAGGTGAAATATAAAGTTAACAGTCATAATACAGCTTAAAATTATGTTCACAGTTATGAAAAATAAAATAAACAAAACGAAAAAATTGAGAGGATTATAAATATAAGAAATACAATAACAATAAAGTATAATGCTTTAAGGTTGAAGGAAATGGTCTATTTAGTGGTGCTAAGAAGGTTAGTTAGTTCATTTCTGACACTATTTTCATCACATAGAGTACGTGCTAAATATGGTATAGTGGAATTTTTATACTTAGACGTACGTGCATAAAGTCTTCTGAAAAGACTTCTTGTTTTACCTGAGGAGACACAAGGTTGGAGCTGCGGGTAGAGTGGGTGCTCAGAGTCTGACAAAATTCCTCTAGCGAATCTGTTGCATGACATCAAATGTCTATCGGTGACAATGCCAACGATATGGCCCAAAGGGATACCACTAGACCTACTGACAGTCCTCAGAGTTCTACGAAGTATGACATAGTCCTTTTTTAGCAATCCAGGAAAGAATAAGGGTGAACAGTAAAGAAGAATAGGTAAAATACACGAGTTGACAAACTGTAAGAGGAGTGGTTGCGTTATGCCTGAGTGTCTTAACTTCCTAATGTAAAAAGTCAAACGAAATATTCTTTGAGAAATCGCTAAGACATGAGAAGACCAAGATAGGTCAGAAGAGAGAACTAACCCAAGATACTTAACTTCATACTTGCTTTCTATATCGGTATCATCGATTTTGCAAGGGTCATAGGAACCAACGGCTTCATTTAACTTTCGTTTACATCGGAAACTGAAATTAACAGTCTGACATTTGGAAGGATTAAGTTTAAGGCCGTTAGACGAAGACCATTTGCTAATTTCTGATAGAAAGTTGTTAATCTTAATACAGTCAAGTTGAGAGTTAACAGACATTGAAATAGTTAGATCATCGGCATACTTAACAAAGTTCATTTCCTTGGAGTGAGGCAAGTCATGCAAGAAGAAAGAAAACAGAAAAGGAGAAAGGACAGCGCCTTGAGGGACACCAGCCTGAGTAAGCAATGAAGTGGACGACTTTCCCTGATATACAGTGTATTGCTTTCTTTCTGAGAAATAAGAATGGAGCCATTTGACAACCCAACAGTCAGTTTGAGTTTCAGCAAGCTTGTTTAGTAAAATGTCCCTAGGTACTGTGTCGAAAGCAGATGTATAATCTAGAAATGTGCAGCGAACAAATTTAGCCCCCTTGTCTAAGCTGGAGACAATGTTATGATGCAGGACTGCAGCTGCGTCCAAAGTACTTCTACTATGTTTGTAGGCAAACTGTTTGGGATCATTAAAGGCTTTAAGTGAAGGCTGAAGATTAAGTAAGAGCAACTTTTCCATAGCTTTTAGAAAAGGGGAGGTAATAGCAATGGGTCTGAATTTAGAACATGTCGCAGTATACGACTTAGGAATAGGTACAATTTTAATGTCTTTCCAAGCGGCTGGCACGACATTTTTGGAAAAAGAATCATTGAATATGTCCATGAGAGGATAACACAGGATATCTGCACAATGTTTAAGAATAACACTAGGCAAACCATCTGGACCCAGGCTACAAGAAGGGTTCATAGACTGGAGACATTTTAGAACGTCATTTGTAGTAAATCCAGGGAAGCAGGTTTCATTATTACTTGTAACACTAGAAAGTTTGGAATTCGTGGGAGAATGTATGAAGGAATTGTTTAGTTTGGAAACATCAAGGGAAAAAGGAATACTGTTCATCTGCTTACCACCAGTAATTTCTTTGAAAAGTTTCCATATGTTAGACGCATTTTTACAGGATATGAACTTTTGGTTGTAAATTGAATTCAATCTGTGCATTTCGGACTTTATTAGGATGTTAATTCTTTTCAAACCAGCATTATCCTTCATTTTATATAATTTTTCTTTCTGTCTGCGAAGCTTCTTAAGTTGAGGAGAGGAGAAACGGTCAAATCTGATAAAGAGCGTTTCTCTGGGACAACAGGTGTCAAGACAAAATTTGAGATAACTAGTAATATTGGAGATTGTGTCATCAAGAGAGTCTTCTTTAAACAGGTCCCACCTTGTATCTTTAAGCATGCTTCTGAGGTTCTGAACATTCTCCATGGCAATTGTTGGACGCCTAAAAGTGTGTCTATGTTCTAGGATCTGTCGGAGAGTGAAGATATGATCTATGCACCCTCTACCTGGCCTAAAGCCCGCTTGATTTTCCCTCGTTTGTTCCTCCCGAGTTCGGCTTAGTCTGTGCATGATTACTGAGCCTAGGATTTTAGAGACTATGTTCGTTAGGCTGATTCCTCTATGATTATCACATGAGGACTTGTCTCCCTTCTTGAATATTGGTATAATAAGTGACTTACCCCAATCCGATGGAACCGTCTCTGATTCCCAGACGTTACCTAGTACCTTAGTTAAACTATATACTAGTATGTCACCCCCATATTTAAACACCTCCGGAATAATTCCGTCGGGTCCTGCCGCTTTGCCTCGTTTCAAATTATTGATAGCTTTTGTGAAGATACTTAGGAACATCATTCGTATTAAAGCATGAGAAGCAGTCATTATTTACACTATTAGAGTCAGGAATCATAACACCTGCAGGGATACACATGAAGAATTTATTGAGCATATCAACATCAACATAAGTATCATTCATTATTTGCTTACTATCTGTGATATCCTTCAATAACTTCCACATATTGGATGAAGATTTGCATGAGAGAAACTTCTGGTTATAGAGAGCAGCTTTAATCAAAGTGTTCATTCTCTTAACACCAGATTTATTTTTCATTTTGTACAACCTCTCTTTTTCACGGCGAAGCTTTTCGAGTTGACAAGAGGAGAAGCGGTCAAATTTTAAGAAGATTGTGTCTTTTGGAAAACAAACATCAAGGCAGAAATTAAGATAATGTGTTATGCTAGTAATTGTGTTGTCAAGAGCCTGTTCAGTAAACAGGTCCCAGTTTGTGTCTTTTAACATTGTCCTTAGATTCTGTATGTTGTCATGAGAATAACATCTGTGTTGTGTTTTCTTTCCAAGGTATGAGAAGACCCTTTTGTGCTGCTTTCCACATACTTTGGGCAATATTCTTATGATACAGTGATCAGAATTAAGTAGTGGGGTTCTTTCTCGAGCTTCAAATATTCCTGTGTCATTTGTAAACACAAGATCAAGAGTATTATCCAGTCGAGTCGAGAAGTTGACAATGTTATCATGTCCAAGTGAAATAAGGAGGCTGTGATCACTAGAATTGAAATCTCCAGTAACTATAAACAAGGAGTTTCCGAAGGAGGTGGCAGCAAGGGAGGTAAATTCATTCGCAAATAAAGACAATTCTGTGGAATTGCATCCAGGAGCAATATAAATGTTCGAGATGTATATGTAGTTATATTTTGACAAATGCTTAGGCCGACATTTAACGGTGAGGCAGTCAATATTGTCACTAGAGAATTTGAAACATACTTTATTAGATGTACACCATTGTGAATTGATGAAGATGGCAACACCGCCACCGCGTTTCTTCCTAGAACTACACCGATCTTGTCTGAATAATTTGAAATCATTCAGATACACTAGATTGTCATCATGTAGCCATGTTTCTTGAAGTGATATGATCCCAGTATTACGATATATAATGGAAGACACGAGTGATTGAAGACAGTTTATTTTACCTGGCAGGGAGCGACAATTAGTACTCATAATTGCAGGAACAGTGATAAATTGAATATGGGTATTTTTAAGGCTCTTTGCCACCCGGCATGATGCTTTCTTTGTCTTTTTTATGATAATTCTGATCAGTAGGTTTTAAGGATATTAAATACACACGAGAATAAATAATCCGATTAGACGTCATGTTTGAATAAGATTTAATTATTTAAGATGAGTTGGAAATGAGCAATTCGATACAATATGATTCATAATGTTTAAGGTATTTGGTAGCCCAAGATTTAAGCTGCGTATAGCCTCTATTCTGACTTTTGCCAAACCAAGATGCCAGGTGTTCAGAAATTCGACTATGAACTTGCCTGGTCGTACGCTCTATATAACTAGCTCCACACGGGCAGTTAAACTGCTAAGTACACATAGAAGAGGCGAAACAGGACAGTCTATCCTTATTTCTTGAACTAAGTATTGCTCGGCTAGTGAATACACAGCATTTTTACTATTTATATTATTATTCACTTGCGTTCCGAGTGGAACATAGGGCTTCAACAACACATCTCTACTCTGTTCTGTTTTCTGCCGTCCTCTTCAGCTGGGTCCACGTTTGACCAAGCTCTCTCATCTCTTCCTCACACGATCTCCTCCAAGTCACCCTCACACTGACTACCCACTCGTCGCTTCCCATTGAGATTCTACTCGAGCGATGGCCTGGCGTGTGGTGTCGTTCGGCAGCTTCCTCGATGTACGCCCGATCCACCTCCACCATCTCCTACATATTTGTTGAGCGATGGGCTCTTGGTTGGTTTGTTGCCAGCCAGAGATTCTCGTTGATAACTTTTCTGGCCATTTGATCTTCAGTATGGAGCTAAGGCAGCTGTTGATGAGAGTCTTCAACCTGTTGGGAATACCCAGCGTAATAGGACATACTCCTTTTTGAGTAGGTAGTGCAGGAAAGACTACAGTGTGGTTGTGGGAAGCAATGAAGAGTAATTGGTAAGATGGAGAAGTCAACAAACTGTAAAAGTTGAGGTTGAGTGATTCCAGATTGTTGTAACTTCTCAATGTAGAATGTTCGACTGAGGATTTCCTTAGAAATAGACAGGATATATGGGGAGACGAGAAGGGTGAGGATATAGGAGTGTAGCAGGGTAATTTCTGCCTGACATGGAGGAGATCGTGTGAAGAAGAGTTGAAACAGTATGGACTAACATGGATGCAGGTGAAAAGTACAGCAGAAGACAGAAGCAAGTGGAGACGTGCAGTTGAAGCCCTATGTTCCACTAGGAACCCAAGGGAACAGTAGCAGCAGCAGTACTGCTTCCTATCAAAAAAATAGGAATGTAACCACTTATTTGTCCAGCTTTCAGCCTGTGTTGCAGCAAGCTTACTTAGCAAGAGGGACCTAGGTACAGAGTCAAATGCAGATGTTTAATCGAGGAAGGCACACCTAACGTATTTAGCTCCTCTATGTAAACTAGAGACTATATTATGATATAGAACAACAGCGGCATCTAAGATGCATCTACTATGTTTATAAGCAAACTGGTTAGGGTCATTGAAAGGCTTTAAGGAGAGTTCAAGATTAAGTAAAATAAGTCTTTCCATAACTTTCAAAAAAGGTGAGGTAATAGCAATGGGTCTAAACTTGACAGAAGGTCCACTTGTTGATTTAGGCAATGGAACAGCCTTGATATTTTTCCATGAGTCAGGTATAATACTTTTGGAGAAAGATTCGTTGAAAATGTCAGTTAGTGGGGAACATAAGATGTCGGCACACTTCTTAAGGATAACAGCGGGAACTCCATCAGGTGCAAACCAATTTATACCATCATCAGCTACACTGAGGAACACAATACATGCTAGAAAATTTCGAAGTAAGCGGCACCAGATGAATATGCCATAAGTGTTGTATGTGCCAGGTTAAACGCTCTTGAGAGAAAAAGATTGAAACTGAATCAATTTTATTTTCATGAAATATAACATCTCAACACTTTGCCCAACATATTAGTGAAATACTGACCAAATTATCCTTTGTAACATTAATTACACTTGAAAGCTTTGCAGTTTGACGACAATATAGCGTTGTGGGGAAACGTGTAACTCAATACAACTGACCCTCCTCCAGGGTATATTTGAGATTAACGCAGATCATAATTACAATCATATTAGCGGAACTCCTAGATTCAAGTTATATGAAATTCTCTTGTTTTTGAGAAACTATACGATTAAACCTCCGAATCAAGATCTTCTTTAGCAAGAGAACGTATGACGCCATCATCCTGGTACATATCCGCATACTCCTTTCTCACTGTCTTGATGTTTTTTAAAAGATCTGGGCTGGTGAAAAAGTCTGAAAATGTATATTTTTAATCCACTTACCAGCGAAGTGTTCCCGGGCATTTTCAGGCTGTTTAATCCATTTATCCCTGCAAAATACAACAAACATTTATATTCCATACCTTAAAAATGCTGTCACCATATACTTCACTTCCGGATGTTGCTGCAAGTACTGTTCATTACTTAGCCGTGTTTGAGTCTAACAAGTTAGAAAGTTTGTCTGTGTAAACCTTAAGTTTATTTGTCGCCCTTTGTTGGGCATTACTGAGAGCACCCAGATCTCCATTTCTTCCGAGATCGTAAGGTTCCATTGAGGCTGATGGATCATGTTTAGGAGGGGTAGATCCCAAACCGTACATGACCTTCAGGTGCATCCAATTAATACTATTTGCGTTATTTAAGTGTAAGTTAACCCATAAAGTCTCAGGCAAGTTAAGTGCACTACTTTCTAGCCGTGATACGGCAAGTGCATTCAGAAAGTACATGAGAAAACCCCCTCCCTTACCACCTTCCCTGTCACACCGAAAGTGTGTATAGTTATCTAAGCTTATCTCTTCATCCAGTATGTTAGAATTACACCAGGATTCAGTGATGACAATTGTAGGGGGTTTGTATATTGGTGTGAGTGCTCTGAGCATTGGCAGTTTATTTAGAACAGATCTAGCATTTATGAGGATCAAGTAAAGATGAGATTTGAAGTAGCATTTGAAGTATTTAAGTTCGTTAATCAGCCCCGAATATGGTTCAGCACCCAGTAGTGCTGTCTGACATGACGACCCTATGTTAAGAGGAGTTTCAACATCATGCTCATCTATGTCTATCGGGTTGGTGTGTGCTGTTTTCGGTGAGGAATTAAGCGTTGGAGTACTGGATTTGCTAAAGGCTAAGGCATTTTTATTTTTAGTTAAGCTGGAAACGTGGGTAGGGATCTTTATTTGACCTAAACTTGTGCATGTTTCAAGTGTGCTTAATGAATGCGGGTGAACCAGACTGTTCCTATATTCGTGCAAAGGGGGAGCCAACACTAGCGGTTTAGGAGTGTCAACATCCCTACCAGCTGTTTTTTCAACGCTGACAGGGACGCAGGGGATAAAAAGTGATTGGGACCTTGTGAAGACCATGGTTTATTATTCCACCTATTGTTAGGTACTAGTTGTGTCCTTGTATGGGTTTCGTGTGTACTGCTTTGTGGGTTAGCTCCCAGCAGACTTGTACCATATATCCGATCAAAATTTATTTGTGTGCCATACTGTGGATACCCTGAGTTGTTGATGGTCGAGTTCTGACTATTGCCACTTGTACTATTGGGGGAGGCATTGTTGTGACGTTGGTTATCAGTGTGTGTCATGGTGCTATTTCGCACGTTGTGGGTGCCAATACTATTGACCGTGAGGAGTGTGGGCTTATTTATACTGCCATTTTTGTTGTTGGCATGATTTGGGGTCATATTCTCCTTTTTTTACCAATGGACTTATGGCTAGGAGAGGACAGGGTCGACTTTCGGGGATTTTGACATTTTTCCGGGATTATTTGGCGACATGTCTATATCTACGGTGATAGGTGGTATAGTTTTATTGGCTATTTGATTACAATTTAGTGGCCTTTCGGTTGGTATTGCTCTCTGAGAGGGTAATTCTGTGTGGTTTGAGAGGGGTGGTGCAGTGGATTCTACGGTATCTCTCAAAGGGTTGGGTATAATTGCTGCTCGCAATGTCCTATTGTTTATTCCACAATTAGACTCAGTGAGATGATTGTATACGCGCCTTTCTATGACTGTCTTGTCCACCGCAACCTTTATTAGTTTGTAGTTTGTGGCTTACGATAGAGTGTGCTGGGAGTGGATGAATTTCCTGGTCTCTGTCGATGTTTCGAACTGAAAACGAATAGGACAACACTTTTCATGTTGACTCTTCTTCAGCCTGTAGCACTTAGTCTTGGAGTTGGGCATTTTCGCCTCACTAAGTAAGATGCACTGTACCCTTTTCAGTGCCTCATTGTCCGAAATGTTGTAGACAATAGCATTTAGTTTAGCATCGAGTCGTTTTGTTACTTCTGTAGTGACAAAGTTAATGAGGTTATCCACCTTCGATACCGATTCTGTGTCAAGTTTGTTAAGGTCTACAGTTTTCATGAGAATAATTAAAGGTGTCAGTTCACAGACCTGCGATCTGATATCACTGATCTGATCTGATAATTTGGATATTTTGGTATTGGTTTCAGAAATTGCAGGATTTATTGACTTATTGTTTTTTATTTCCCTTAACTCGGCCTTAAGTTCTCCTATAGACAACTTTAGAAGTTCTATTTCTGAAGATATTACTGAAACAGAGCTTGAAGGCTGGAGCTTTTCGATAAGCACATAGGGTGTATAGAGGGGTTCTGTATAAGCAGAGGGTACTGAATTTTTTGGGTAGTGCTTATACTAGCTGTCAGTACAGTTTTATCCTCAGTTTCAGCTCGACGCTTACGACATACCAGTGAGTTTTGTGGCTCACTATAACCATTTGTAGGAAGTGTGTTGCTTGATGTAGCAATCAACGACTTAAAATTAGTCGTCAGATTTACAGAGGATTTAGTTCGTTGCTTTTTACTTTGATTAACCATAACTATTTGATATGACAGCTAATAGTTATAGGTATGGAGGTAGTAGAGTACTTGTGCAAGGATCACAACAAGATAAATTTTACGTAACGAATCGCGCAAAAATGTAACGCAAACGTTGGACGTACCGCGTATTCTTATGTGCAATGCGAGTAGCTTTTTCGATCAAAAGTAAACGTTACAAACTTCTTATAAAGTTTCTAGTCTCTTTTCCATCTTTTCAGTTTTTAGTGTCGTAGAACAGTGTTCCATTTCAAATTGCACTTGCCAGATATGATCACACCTGTACAAACGATATGTCAATCATGTATACGCCTAATTTATGTGAATAAAATAATTTTGCCAGCATTTTCATCGTAAGGAACACCAGAAGTCAAAAGAACGGTAATTCGAAGGCTATGTTACATTTTCATGTGGTATTCATCAATTCTCTTCTACTCCATAGGTGGCTTTTTAATTGGTCTCTCACGGATAGCTTCACACGTTTAGTCCTGTTCTTTCATAAAATATAACTCTTCCGGTTAGAATTGTCCGTTATAATTAGTGCCGACTTAAGTGCTACTGTTATCGCATCTTTGCATTTATAGTATTTGTATGGAGTATCTTTATGCTCCATTTCAATATTTTCAACCGTATAGACTGTCGATTGTAAGAAGCACTAGACAGTTTAAATCTCCGATAATCTAAAACGGACCTTAAAGACACCATGATTATTCTCTTTTATTTCAGAGATTAAACTCTATCCGAAATGCCAATAGTCCAAACTGAGCATCTGACTCCAAATCTTCTTCAAATCCTAGTAAAAACACAAACCAAAGAGAATAAATAGGCCCGCAGAACACTACGTGCAGTGTCTTAACAACTGTGTAGCAGGAAATGATACCCCAAAATTTTTGACCACAGCAATCATCACTTAACATTGGATGCTGACCTTCACTGTTTAAGTCGACTTGTTTAGCTCAAGGCTTCCAGTCAGGCATCCTCGCCATTTGGTACTCCGTCGTGTCGCGTGCGTGCACGATCACTAGCCAGCCAAGAATTCACTCGAAACGGCTTACTATTTGGTCCCGGAATATATCACGTGCTTTGGACGACTAAATCTGGTCGTTTGCTTTGTCTTTGGTACACGACAAACGAATATCATAGAAGTTGTTGGTATAAGATCTAGCGTCACTATACTCCGTACAATTCGCGAACGTCGATACCGTCAAACTCTAAATCTACTTACAGGTCTGCTGCTGCAGACACATAAAGTTCGGATGTTAAACTCCCCTAAACTGCTTGAGTAGTAAACAACATCCTGGATCAGAAAAGTATACTTCTATTTCAGTAATTTACACACAATGATAGGTTTTGTTCTTGGTAAAATTTAGAGAGACATTGCTGCCCGTGCTCATACAAAACAACGAAACAATTCCAACAGTGGTGTGAACTCGGGCAGTAATTTTGCTCGAAATATTACCAAGAACAAAAAATGTCATTGTGCGTAAACCATCAAAATACAACTATACTTTATTTGATCAGTTCCACAATGCTCAAATATTTTGCTGATATTCACATCATGGATCGTATACATAGTGATAATACATGTAAAGATCTAGGCCTCGCAAGCACTTACGAGTATGCAAAGGACCGTGGAGACAGCCTGAGCTTGAGACATAATCAGCGCACGTTGAAGTGGGGTATGCCACTGAAGTTGCATGATTACTTGTATTGACGACATAGCTGTCACACTACAACAAGGTTGGGAACTACCCTTAGACTTGGTGATTGATACATTACAGATACTCCATATAAATAATATATATTTATTCTTGTTCATGATGGAACATTCCAATTGTGCAGGCATGGATAAGTTGTTATATAAATTACACATGTTTCGATGTATGTTGTATTTGCAGTTGGTTTGTTCTTTCTGACAATAGAGTCAGTCGGAACATTCTGCAAAATAGTCTGTCTGAGATATATATATTTATTTCCTATCTATGAAGGACACACCAGTTGTACAGGCATGGATAAGTATTATTTACACTACATGAATTTGATTTATAGTGAAATTACATGGCCTCTGTCCTTTCTGACATTAGTTTGTGAGTACATTCTGATAGTTAGTCGTTCAATGGAGCACATAAAGAAATATAGTAATATTGTCTTCGCATTAACAAAAAAAACCCAAATATGTGTTAGATGGATTGCAAATATTTGGGAAAAAATAAAGCTTGAAGTCAATTTCTCCATATAACTTTGTTGTGTGCGGCATCGTATCTTGTTCTTGTTTTATGTTCAAATTGAGTATTAATTTAAAATGAGTGATTTATTTGTATGATTTCGACATCATTTTTATCGCAAGTATTACCAGATGTGAATTCAACTAAATGCAGATTAATATTGGTCATCATCAAGCAGATTTGTTTTACTTCACCCAAGTCACCCAGAGCTGGCCATTTGTCACCGCATGGTTGTTCCGTACGAGTAAGTTGATTAACACGTAGAAAGCTATATGTAAGCCATTTTAGATCATTGACAGTGCTTGTATAAGATGCTGTACAGCGTCTTGTTATGGTGACGGTGGATTTCATCAAGGATGCTGAGCCATTACTAGCCAAACCTTGAGGGATGATATATGGGTAAGTGACTTCAATTGTTTCTGTAGATCTGTGCAGCTTCTACTACAAGACAAATACAACAGAAGAGGCGAGCAGCAAAGTACCAAAGGGCAGAGAAAGAGTACATGGAGTGGGACATATATGTTTATATTCGTTGTACATTTTAATTTGGTGAACAAATATTTATTCCCACTAGGGCTTTATATGCATCTATGCTACCAGTTTATCTATAGCTTTAGAGAAGTAAAGGTATTTAAGCGCGTTTAGGTACTGTAGCAGACTAATAGTTGATTCGTTCTAGGAATAAATAGTTTATTTATATAATCGGTAGAGTGAAACAGTCTGTACAGAGAGCGTTTGAAACTTATAACCGTATTGTAGTTCCTGACTTCTAGGGGCAGGTTGTTCCATATTTTAGAATACGTGACTGTGAAGAAGTTTTCGCGGAGTGCTGACTTAATGGCTTTTATTGTCACTGTGCAAGTTTGGTTACGCAGATCGTAGGAGCCTTCTTGTGCGAATTGTATGTCCTTACTGTCTGAGAATGATATTTTGTGTAGGACCTTATAGAAGAATACACTTGTCGCGCGCTGTTTGAAAAAATGAGTGCTTTTTTCACATACTTGACAAATCGCTGTTTTTGTTGTGTTATTCACTTCAAGAACATTTTTAGAAATTTAACTTGACTTTTGTCTGTTAAGCTTTGATTTTAAACACTTATATAGTCTATATCGGGTAAATTGTCTTGGCTGTTCCAGTAGTTCATTATGTCAAAAGTACCACATAGATGTAATAGGGCGGAGTGTTACTTTTTGGTAGATGATGGAATACAGTGCAATAACTGTAAAAAGTGGTATCATAAGATGTGTACTGGATTACGTCCAACTGCATACAAACGTTGTAGTGCTCCAACATCCCACCGGATGTGCAGAATGTGTTGCTCCCCAAAGATGACTTTGATAGGGGAGGCTCACGAACTACTGTCTAAGGCCATGGAACTTCCTGATGAGAGCGTGGCTAGTAACAGTGACACAGACTGCCCGTCTGAAGATTACGCCATATTCATCGACCTTAGCAAGGCGTTTGACAGGGTTTCTCATTCAGGTCTTCTAGTAAAGTTAGGTAGTCTGGGAATCAATAAAGTGGTTACCGACTGGATTCAAGACTTTCTAAAGGACAGAAGACAAAGAGTACGAGTTAACGGGGTTTCATCAACATGGGAATCGGTTAAAGTGGTGTTCCTCAGGGTACAATTCTAAGCCCACTTCTTTTCCTGATTTATGTCAACGAGATTCCATCGGTAGTTAATTCATCCTGCTTACTGTTTGCTGATGACATCAAGATATGGAGGGCTTTACACGATGACAGTGACCAACTTGCTTTGCAGGAAGATTTAAACTTGTTAAGTGATTGGTGTAAGCACTGGGCCTTGGAGATTAACTTAAACAAGAGTGTAGTTATGCATGCATCCCATAGTCACGTGCACAATTACTCAATGAATGGCATTGCTCTCCCAGTGGTCACTGAGTACAAGGACTTGGGAGTGGTTGTGCAGCATGACTTGAAAACAGCAACAAACTGTAGAGCTGCAGCCACTAAGGGTTTTCGAATATTATGGGTCATAAGCAAGGCTTTTGCGAACTTTGACGCTGATATATTTCGTATATTATATCCGACTTATATCAGACCTCATTTGGAATATGGGATCCAGGCAGCGAGCCTGTGTTTCAAATACGAAATAGACTTATTAGAAAGGGTGCAAAGAGTAGGAACTAAGCTAATAAAGGGTTTCTCAACCCTCTCATATGAGGAGAGGTTAAGTCGACTGGGTTTATTTCCACTGTCATACAGACGACTTAAGGGTGACCTAATACTAGCATATCGTATCCTAAGAAATGATTTTGGATCTAATTTATCTAATTTATTTCTTCCTTCTAGCACCAACCAATTGCGAGGACATCACCTCAACTTTTAATAACCACGGTCGAATCGTCTGCGTTTGGAGATCCGTCTTTCGCACTGAATTGTGAACAATTGGAACTCTCTACCGGAACATGTCGTAGCAGCGCCATCCGTTGATTCATTCAAGGCGAGATTGCACCTCCTGTATGTAACAAATCAAAAGGATGAACACAGGCATATAGCCTGCTATCCTAAATAAACTGCAAAATGTAAACTATAATTAGTCGTCTTGTCCAGAGTGGGTCAAGTTGTAGAATCATGCACCGTGAGATGTAGTCCTTCTTACATTCGTAGCCAAGTAGTTTGAAGGTGAAGTATTGTTGGACACTTTCCATCCTTAGCTTTTCACGTGTGTGAGTGCTACTAATAATAAACAATAGCATTCTAGTGGTGGCCTCACACAGGTTTAGTACAGAATTCGCTCGGCTTCATTGTCGTGAAAGTTCCTGAATATGCATCCTAAGAGCATCCTCGACTTTCGAGTCTGTGATGCCACTTGCTCAAAAATTGTTAGGTTGCTCGAGTACCTCAGACCTAAGTCAACGACACTTTGGAGTTTCGTTAGGTTAGTTGATTGAAGCGTCAATTTCATGTCGATTGAGGGTGCACCGAAGCAGATCCACCCACATTTTTAAGGTTAAATTGTAGGTTCCATAAAGACGACCAAGCAGTCACTTTATCTAGTCCTTTTTGTACAACATTCCGGAAGAACCCTAGGTCATCATATTGGAATGTATAAGCTACTTTTAGGTCATCTGCAAAGATGAACGGTTTCCCATGAGAGAAGCAAGCGCATATGTCGTTAATATATACAGTAAATGGGAGGGGTCCAATGACACCACCTTGTACTACACCAGAGGTGATTGGGCTAGGTTTCGAAGTTATAGATCCGAGTTTAGCTATTTGGGACCTGTTGTTGAGGAATGACTTTAACCATCCTAATGGTGGGTCACGCTTTCCTAAGGATTTCAGCTTATGTAATAGTAGTAAATGGTTGACACGGTCAAATGCCTTAGAAATGTAAAAGTAGATGACAAGTACTAGTTGTCGTCTGTCACGCCTGCTGGTCACAAAGTTAAAGAAGTCTAGGTGGCATGTTAAACAAGATCTGGATTTTAGGAATCCATGTTGGTTCGGACTTATAATTTTGCAGCTAAGCATATGCTTGATTAGGTTGTCTTTAACTAGTCTCTCCATAATCCTAGATGCTATAGGTGTGATATTGATCGGCCTGTAGTTACTGACTTCTGTTTTTGAGCCAGATTTGTGTTCAGGCATAATAAACGTTGTTTTCCACATATCAGCGTAAGTTTGGGTTTCTAGGGACATTGTGAATATTTTAAGCAGTAGTGAGAAGATGTCAGGGCCACCAGATTTATAAAAATAGGATGACATACCGTCAGTACCAAGACATTTAGAGCATTTTAGGGTTCTTATAGTTTGTTTAATGTTAGTATAAGTAAAACCAACAGAACTGATTAAGATTGGTGTGTGTGGAGATGAGGTTTGTGCCATATTAGTAGCAGGGTGTATATCGAGTAACCGGACTGTTGGCTTAAGGTAGTTACCTGCAAAAGTTGAGTTAAATAATTCACACATGACTGCAGAATTATTGCATAGCCTACCTTTGTCTATGAGGAGAGAAATGCTGTGATTTTTGCGATTCATTCGCTTCTTTAAGATTTCTGTGAGTGCATACACTCTAGCAGGACTGGCTACTGCGATGCGTTCTTCGTTTCTCATGCAGATATCTCGAGCTTGTGAGATGGAGCTAAGGGTGTTAAGTATTAAGCCTAGTGTGCCAAAGTCGTGGTGTTTGAAGTAGGTTGTTGAGAGTCTCTTCAGTTTCGTTCGATCCTTTGGTTTTATGAATGACTTTCTATGTGGGGAAAGCTTAAGTGTTTGGAGTGGAATGACAGCATCTAAGCATGTGTTCGAGTTATGGTAGAAGATGCTCAGAGCTCTCGAGGGGTCATCAGTAGTGAAGTATTCGCTCCAATCGGAGGATCTTAGCACTGATTCTACTAAGACCCAGTTTTCCCTATTATAGTTCCTACGTAGTACTTGTTGTGAAGTGGAGGTATGAGCTGCATTGCTATTCAGTGGAAGTGACACTGCACACATCACTGTTTTTTGGTCACTACCTGAAAACCTAGAACCCACTAAGATTGAGAGAGGGCTTATATCGTGACAGGATATTAAGTCTAGTACATTGTCACCTCTTGTAGGCATAGGGACAGTTTGTTTCCAGCCGAAGATGTCCAGTGTCCCTAAGAGCTTGTCGTATTTAGTCGGCCCTGTTAATAAATCCCAGCTGATTTCGGGTAGGTTTAAGTCTCCACATATGATCTTATGCCCGCATGGAAGAGTAGATACTTGCTCCAGTACATTTATAAGTTGTGTCTCGTAATCACTAAAGGTGCCAGGTGCTCTGTAGATACATCCTATTAGTAGTGTAGCACTTTTGAAGCGTACGTTGACCCATAGGGTGTCGTGCATGTCATTGAGTTTCCTATTTTCTAGCTGCAACACAGTGTGTTCAGGAAGTACATTAGGCAGCCTCCCCCTTACCACAGCGAAACTGTGTGTACCCATCGATGATTATCTCTTCGTCTGGTATATTGGAGCGACACCAGGACTCATCAATAATAACTATTGGGGGTTTGCATACCAGCGTGTGTGCCCTGAACATCGGTAGTTTGTTAAGGATAGATCTAGCATTAATAAGTATTAAGTAGAGTTGAGATTTGAAGTAGTGTTTGAAGTATTTAAGCTTGTTAATCAGGCTTAAGTGTTCCACATAGCATAACAACCCCATGTTGCAATTAGTGTGAGTATCATGTTCACCTATATCTATCGAAATACCATCTATTTCTTTTGAGGTATAGTGAGTTTTATTATTGGATTCAATATAGGATGAGGTAGTTCTAGGCCTGGGTAGGTTGGAGACTTGGGTAGGAGTTCTCATTTGGCCTATGCTTGTACAAGCATTGGATGTGATTGACAATTCCTTGTGCACTGGCCTGTGTCTGTTTTCTTCTCGATAGGAAGCCGACACTAGTGATACGGGTTCAGAAGATTTAAGATCCCCACCGGTTGTTTGGTTAGCGCTGACAGGGATGTGTTGCATAACAAATCATTGGTACCTTGTGATGCCCACGACTTCTTAATCTGCCTATTGTTTGGAGACATTCTAAGTGACCTTACTTGGGTTTCGTTATATGAATAGCTGCACTGTGGTTTGTTTCCCGGAAGACTTGTTCCGTATGATCTGCCAAAGTTAGTTTGTGTGTCATCCTTTGTAGACCCTGAGTACCTGGTGGCTGAGCTCCGAGTGTTGTCACTTATATAACACATTTATTTTCGAATATTAAATAAAAATTGTCTATTCACTTCCGCGAATGGACTATTTTTACAATATTCAAGTTGAATACACGCACAAAAATACATGGAAAATTTCTTTAATATTACTTAATTGTAAAAAAAAGAAAGAAAGAAAAATAGAAAATTTGCACAGCAGCCCATGTTATTTCGAATAATATGTACTTTTGCTGCAGGACTATCTGTTTTATGTATTTGTATGTGTGATTGTTCATGTCATGTGTCCATGTAAGACATTCATGTGTGGCGCAGAAGTGTGATTTTAATATCTAATATCTATAAAATTATTAAATGTGATACAAGAATCTTTTCAATTTTGAGCATTTGGATGTTGCTTACATATGTGAATCATAGGATATCAGCGCCAGTTGTGTGTAGCAATAGTCTTTAACATCGGAGAGTTTTATAAGGACAATATGCTCTTTGCGTGTACATAGTGTGGAGCAATTAGAAGATATAGAATAAACAAAATTGTCACGTATTTTAGGAGGTTCATAACAGTACTATAGGTTCAATGAGTATATATATATGTGTATGAGTGTCACGATTTGTCTCGCAGTGTATTACAATAGATGGCAGTACAGTAAACGTTCACAGAGTAGTTTGATATGACAATAAATTTACAACATCATTGGTTCATTTGTTTTCCACGTCTGAGTCTATACGTTCCACGCATATAAGTATCATAGATTTTCAAAGAGCCTTTGATGGTTGAGATGCAGAGGTGCAAAATGTCGAAGGAGGTGAAAAGCAGTCTGCGAAGGTATTTTGCCGAGAGTTGACTGATCATCCCTCGATAAGAGATTACAACAGGAATTTGCAAGATTCTTTGAACTGTATATCCCATTGCAGACAAGAACCGTTGGCATGCAGCAACCATCGTTGGAGTTCCGTATTTTGACATCTTCGACGCATAGCTGATATAAATGAAGGCGTCGCTGCAGATTGTTACGTCGAGAATGTATGCCACTCCGTCTAACAAGATAATCAGATCAGGTTTACAGAAAGACGTGGACGTTGGAACACATGGCTAGACGCAAAATCTGGTATTCATTTTGCGCAATTTGTTAGCGATCAGCTTGAGGACGTAGTTGTGTCTCTTGCATCTGACGTCATGAGTTAGAGCACAATGCTGAAGAATATGTTGAAGATTTTCCGGTTGACCACACCCGTCTCTGCAGTTGATGTCCGCTCTATGACGTCCACGCGTACTTCTCGTTTTTGTGCCCAAGAGGCCTCCACGCAGTTGAACGGCTCGTACATAGAGTTTAGGCAAGACCATTTCGGGGTTGAGAAGCCATTTGTGAGATTCAGGGCATTTTGTTGACTCAGTCAAACCGTAACCATCCGCAGATGAGTGTAGCTGTTGTGCCCAGCTTTCATTGTCTTCTTCTACTGATGTTACTATTTGTCTATGGGCTTGCATCAGAAGATTGCAGATCGTAAGAAAAGGTGTGAAGGTGGCGGAGGACGCGATGCTGCGTATGAGCGGATTCCTGTTGTTGAGTAGTGCCTCGATTCTTTTGCTCCTATGAATCGGAATCGTTGTTGAGAGTTTCATAATTCCCAGGCCTCCCTTTTTGATATCCGCGTGGAAAAATGCAGTTGGAGTGTCTTTCGGGAGGTGAAGCCAGCGGCGGACAGCTGCACGAATAAGTTTGTCCATCGTTTTCAGAGTATTCTTGTGAGTGATGCTGATGGTCAGTGAATATAGTAGACGAGGAATCAGATTGTTCTCCAGGATTCTTATTCGTTGATGAGGTTTAAGAGGGGGCGCTTTTCACATTGTCTAAGTATTCATTGAGGACGCCGACATGATCGAAGCAGCGCCTGCCCTTGTAATTGAAAGGAACACCCAGATAGGTAAATTCCTCTGTTGGCGAAATGGCTGGAATTGACAGGCAGTTGATATTGAAGACAGTAGGAGAAAGGGCGACGATTCTACGCTGTCTGTCAGCGACTATGTTGATTGTGCGGCTTTTGTCGACGTTGATCGATAATCCCGCCAGCGAGGCCGCGATACAGCTGAGTTTATTTTGAAGAGCCGCAGCATTTGGAGCTAGGATGATGAGATCATCAGCATATGCCATGTAGTGCAGAGGATGGCCATCGACGGAGATGGGGTCATGGGCTTCAAGAACATTGGGTATCTCATCCATAGTCATGATGAAGAGAAGCGGCGACAGAGGGTCACCCTGTTTGACTCCTCGTGTTGGATGACAATTCACTTCGTGGAAGAGACTGTAGGAGTTGGAGTAGTAGTTTGTAAGATATTCTCTAAGCATTGGGGGCGCACCAAAACTCTCAGCCACCCTTAGAATTGTTTGATGTAAGACGCTGTCGAAAGCTTTCGAGATGTCGAGGATAGCTAATGCGCAACTTGTGTAGTTGGAGTGCGCTTCTCTGAAGATGGCGTGAAGCAGATTGGTTGCCTCGAAGCAGCCATCACGTTGCAAGAAGGCAAACTGTTGTTTTTCCATTGGGAATGATCTGGACCATCGCTTGGCGATAATCTTGTGCAGACAGCGCGTAACAACAGAAGTGATGGAAATAAGTCGGAAGTCAGTAGGGTTATCGGGATGTGATGTCTTCGGAATGAAGGTGACCCTGGAAGCTGACAAAGGTGAAGGTAAAAAGACGTCAGCAAAAGAGTGTTAAGATACCCAGCCAGACTAGTGGGGTTGATTTTCTGGAGGTCCCTGGCGGTTATGCGGTCGACACCTGCGGCGGATTTGACTATTTCTTTTAGTGCCCATTTGACCTCTTCAGTTGAAACTGGGGCGATCAAGTCGTTGTTAGTTGGAAGGTATTCCTGGACCGATCTAGTGTCTGGTAGGGCTGGGTGTGTGAAGGTGTCTATCCAAAATTCATTGAAGCCTCCAATACTGTAAGGCTGACATGTAAACAGGTCTCACCATCTGCCATCAAGTACCGTGTTTGCAGCGTCTTTCGGCGAACGGTGGAAGAGCGTTTGCATGTGGGCATATAGAATGCGTCGCCTCTTCTTGTTGATTAAGTTCGGTGGGGGACCGGAGACGTATCGCTGCTTGGATGGCTTCCATTTTGTAGGGAACTGTTGGTAGGCCTGCTTATCCAAAAGTTGACGTGTCTCCTCAAGAGTAATATCATTCGCATATAGTTGCAGAATAATTTGTCGAGTGAGTTCAGTGTCCAGCCGCTGAGATGAATTTGCCAGTTGTGTGCTGATGGCAGCCAGGAGGTTAGCGTGTATACTGTCCATGTTGAGGATTCTATGTAGTGTCAGATTCACCAGGGGACTTGAACCACCTTGAGTGAGTCGAGTAGTTGGCATAATTTGTCTTCGAGCTTCATGTTCAAAGGTTGTTGTGGGTGATGAGGTTCGGTTGAGCGGGGAGGCGTTGACAGTATGGGTTGGGACTGATTCGTCAATATCAATAGTATGCAGAAGTGGACGGGTCATCGACACAGCAGTGTGGGAATATAAAATTGTTCTATTGACAGTACTTATTGCATAGTGGTACTGCGGTATTCGCATTGGTTGGGTGGATTCATCGATTACAATGCAATCATTATTAATGACAGCCAATTGGAGGGATCGCTGTTCTTCTAGCTGAGTTGGAGTACAGGAATTCGATGAGATTGTGATAGCTGGATCTGAAGTTGCTCTGCATGGGCTTAAAGGAGCAGAGATTGGTCTGTTGACTGGCTGGTAACTGGCTGAATTTGGCGATAAGACGTATTTGGAGTTAGGACTATTGTTGGCAGAGATGGGTTGAGGGTACGTCTCCATTTTAGCCTGGCTAGACGTAGTCTAACTGCATCAGCGGTGCGGTTGCCAACGGCTTCGGCGACAAGAGCGAAGAACTGTATAGGCGCAAGTAAAGGTGAATCGAGACATTTGGCCGTTGGGATCAATCGAGCATCTTCTTGAGTGGACCAGACTTGAAGTCTTGGATGCACATACAGTGCTGATATAATAGCATAGTTTTCATGTGATGATGCAGGTGAGGATGGCATCGAGTAGGAGCCAATGGTTGATGCGGAGCGCGACGATGATGGGACAAATGTTGACCATTTGAGTGTTTGTAGACGGCGTCTGATGGCTTCAACTGAGCGATGTGCCAGATGGTCGTGCAGGTGTTGATACAGTTCAGCTTTGCTGTTGAATCGGTTGACTGCTGCGTCTGCTAACATCAGTAAAGTGAGTTCTTCATTTTGGGACCAATTTCGTCGTATTCGACAGTCGTTGAGGAGGCGAGCGAGAAGGACCTCATTGTATTCGGCGGGGCGGATTTGACGCAGATGTTGAGTCAAACCTCTCGGAAAAGCGAAGTTTGAAGGACAGTATATACACAGGAATCTTGGAGATACGATTGAGGATAGGGATTGATTGGACCGCATGGAGTGAAGTGATGATGGATTGGATGTGAGGGGCGAAGGATGAGCTGCTGGCAATTGGGAGATGAAGGAAGGAGAACAGAAGGCTGTTGTTTGAGGGTCAGCTTGAACCATGGCAGAGGCCATGGATTGTGATGAGGGTTGGCTTGACATAGCTGACATGACTGGAGATTGCGGTATCGCAGGTTCGAGTTTGGAGGACAACCAACGATGGACTGTTAGTTGTGCCACGGACCGTTCATAGGCCCTCACCCGTGGCTTGACAAATGGTTAAACCAAAATCAAACAAAGCAAAGAAAAACGAAACAAAACAGAAATAAAAACAAACGAAAACAAAGGTAGTGTTATACGATATTCCACGTAATCACTTTGGGATTGAAGCAAAATACGAAAGCCGAAAACGAATGGGGAGGAAGGGGTGATATGAAGGAGTCCACTTTCGAAAACAATAAGAAGGGGATGCAGTGTGAAAACGACTATCGAACAAAGAAGCGCGGATGGAAGAGTCGAGAAATACCTAGAATAACGGAACAGGTGAAGAAATGTGGCAGATACAACACTTCGAGAAAGGCAACGAAATGAGTATAATGATGACGCAATGGGAGGACGTCGATTATCAAAACTCAAAACTGTCAGAGATAGGGTGTCAAAATGGGTATCAAACCACAGATCTCGATGAGAGGAGTCGAAAGATGATAATATAGCTTTCAATCGATAGAACTCAAAGAGACGAGCAGAATGAGTACAAACACGGGGGATAAAAGTAAAAGGGTGCGTAAGTTACAGGGGTTTAAATTTGATAGGTGGGTGGGGCGGGATGACGTAATGGGAAAGTTGATGAGTTACAGAATCACAGAAACTACAGGAGATTGGCTATTGATATGGGTATCAATCGACAGGTTTCGACGAGAGGAGTACAACTATACCAAGATCAACTTCAGAATCTGTAAGAATAAAGAATTACGCGAGTATAAAAGGGAATGCAAGAAAAGGCCACTCCCAAAGCCAACTCGAGAACGATGGGTGCCATGGTGATAGGAATTGCGTGAGTCGATTCCTCGTGCCGAGAAACCCTAGGGTGGTCGTCGGCAACCAGCGAAGAAAAAGCCCAGGCCGAAAAAAATAAAGACAAACAAAATATTCAAGAAAAACACCATACACCTATACACCAGCATACAAGCAGGTAGTATAGGCGTGCCCACCAATCAGAGTGGCTGATTAGTAGCTTAGCTCGCAATCAATAAAAAGTGAATAGGGCCTGTGGAAACGGATTTTGGCTGAATTTCGGTCAATGCTCAAAAGACAGCAAAATTACAGCAACCAAGAATAAGTGAAAGTTAGTGCCTGAGGCATAAAATATTGGTCTCAGTAGCAAGTTTGAAAACAAATACCGAAAAGTAGAAAAAAGCCAGGACAAAGCGGTTTGCCGGGAATGACAGAAAGCTAAGATTACTACGAAAAACCGCACAGTGATCAGAATATGTTGAGGACAACGAGGAGATATTTCAACTTAAACTTGGAAAACTGCGTAAATTTCCAGAGCAAAATTAACGAAAGTTGAAAAAAATAGGGCCTATTAGGATAACAAGCTACAGCAGAATGTGGTGGTATTTGAAGATGTACCGAGAATAGCCAGTGCAGATTTAGGAAAATTAGATCAGACGCTTAGAGGGGTGAAAGGGACGAAGGTACAATCAGGCAAACAGGGGGAGGAGCACAATATTTTTAAAGGGTACGAAAATTTGGCCGAAAGATGCCCCGGAAGTGCGTGTAACCAACGATGCTTATCTCTTCGTCTGGTATATTGGAGCGACACCAGGACTCATCAATAATAACTATTGGGGGTTTGCATACCAGCGTGTGTGCCCTGAACATCGGTAGTTTGTTAAGGATAGATCTAGCATTAATAAGTATTAAGTAGAGTTGAGATTTGAAGTAGTGTTTGAAGTATTTAAGCTTGTTAATCAGGCTTAAGTGTTCCACATAGCATAACAACCCCATGTTGCAATTAGTGTGAGTATCATGTTCACCTATATCTATCGAAATACCATCTATTTCTTTTGAGGTATAGTGAGTTTTATTATTGGATTCAATATAGGATGAGGTAGTTCTAGGCCTGGGTAGGTTGGAGACTTGGGTAGGAGTTCTCATTTGGCCTATGCTTGTACAAGCATTGGATGTGATTGACAATTCCTTGTGCACTGGCCTGTGTCTGTTTTCTTCTCGATAGGAAGCCGACACTAGTGATACGGGTTCAGAAGATTTAAGATCCCCACCGGTTGTTTGGTTAGCGCTGACAGGGATGTGTTGCATAACAAATCATTGGTACCTTGTGATGCCCACGACTTCTTAATCTGCCTATTGTTTGGAGACATTCTAAGTGACCTTACTTGGGTTTCGTTATATGAATAGCTGCACTGTGGTTTGTTTCCCGGAAGACTTGTTCCGTATGATCTGCCAAAGTTAGTTTGTGTGTCATCCTTTGTAGACCCTGAGTACCTGGTGGCTGAGCTCCGAGTGTTGTCACTTATATAACACATTTATTTTCGAATATTAAATAAAAATTGTCTATTCACTTCCGCGAATGGACTATTTTTACAATATTCAAGTTGAATACACGCACAAAAATACATGGAAAATTTCTTTAATATTACTTAATTGTAAAAAAAAGAAAGAAAGAAAAATAGAAAATTTGCACAGCAGCCCATGTTATTTCGAATAATATGTACTTTTGCTGCAGGACTATCTGTTTTATGTATTTGTATGTGTGATTGTTCATGTCATGTGTCCATGTAAGACATTCATGTGTGGCGCAGAAGTGTGATTTTAATATCTAATATCTATAAAATTATTAAATGTGATACAAGAATCTTTTCAATTTTGAGCATTTGGATGTTGCTTACATATGTGAATCATAGGATATCAGCGCCAGTTGTGTGTAGCAATAGTCTTTAACATCGGAGAGTTTTATAAGGACAATATGCTCTTTGCGTGTACATAGTGTGGAGCAATTAGAAGATATAGAATAAACAAAATTGTCACGTATTTTAGGAGGTTCATAACAGTACTATAGGTTCAATGAGTATATATATATGTGTATGAGTGTCACGATTTGTCTCGCAGTGTATTACAATAGATGGCAGTACAGTAAACGTTCACAGAGTAGTTTGATATGACAATAAATTTACAACATCATTGGTTCATTTGTTTTCCACGTCTGAGTCTATACGTTCCACGCATATAAGTATCATAGATTTTCAAAGAGCCTTTGATGGTTGAGATGCAGAGGTGCAAAATGTCGAAGGAGGTGAAAAGCAGTCTGCGAAGGTATTTTGCCGAGAGTTGACTGATCATCCCTCGATAAGAGATTACAACAGGAATTTGCAAGATTCTTTGAACTGTATATCCCATTGCAGACAAGAACCGTTGGCATGCAGCAACCATCGTTGGAGTTCCGTATTTTGACATCTTCGACGCATAGTTGATATAAATGAAGGCGTCGCTGCAGATTGTTAGATTTTCAAAGAGCCTTTGATGGTTGAAGGAGTGGGTTCGCCGTGGATCGAAACCCGGACCATGGGCATGGTCGGTGAGCGTCCTAACCGCTGTGCCACCGATGCGTGCTAGCGTCACTACACCAGCTACCAGTGTGACTTAACACAGTATGCGAGTAGGTTGTGTCGTTGTTGTCCTTATTTTTGTTTTTAGTTTGGTTGCTAGCATAGTTTTGAATATTATTTACTTTAAAGCGTGAGTTATTCTTGGGAGTCTGAATATGTTGGGGATTCTTCGCAACAAGTGGCGTATTTCGGTATGTTTTGCTACCGAGTTCCATTTGCGTTTTCACGTTTTCGCAAGAAGAGGATGTTGTCAGCTTACAAGAGGGATTGATTACCATCTTATGGCTGCCCATAGACATATTTAGATCCACCGTTGAGGGAGAAGAGGTTACTTAAGAAGTAAGACTATAGCTCAAAAGTCTTTCGTATTGTCTCGTTTTCTATGAGGCTATTTTTGTGAGATTAGAGAGGGGGGAGGCTATGAGTTCTACCGTGTCCGCAGTGTGTATATCTATTTTATTGGCTTGCGGTGTCTTGCCAATTAGTTTATTAAGGTGATTGTAAGCACGCCTTTCAATCACTGTCTTATATGCTTCTCGAGTTGGCTTTGGGAGTGGCCTTTTCTTGCATTCCCTTTTATACCCGCGTAATTCTTTATTCTTACAGATTCTGAAGTTGATCTTGGTATAGTTGTACTCCTCTCGTCGAAACCTGTCGATTGATACCCATATCAATAGCCAATCTCCTGTAGTTTCTGTGATTCTGTAACTCATCAACTTTCCCATTACGTCATCCCGCCCCACCCACCTATCAAATTTAAACCCCTGTAACTTACGCACCCTTTTACTTTTATCCCCCGTGTTTGTACTCATTCTGCTCGTCTCTTTGAGTTCTATCGATTGAAAGCTATATTATCATCTTTCGACTCCTCTCATCGAGATCTGTGGTTTGATACCCATTTTGACACCCTATCTCTGACAGTTTTGAGTTTTGATAATCGACGTCCTCCCATTGCGTCATCATTATACTCATTTCGTTGCCTTTCTCGAAGTGTTGTATCTGCCACATTTCTTCACCTGTTCCGTTATTCTAGGTATTTCTCGACTCTTCCATCCGCGCTTCTTTGTTCGATAGTCGTTTTCACACTGCATCCCCTTCTTATTGTTTTCGAAAGTGGACTCCTTCATATCACCCCTTCCTCCCCATTCGTTTTCGGCTTTCGTATTTTGCTTCAATCCCAAAGTGATTACGTGGAATATCGTATAACACTACCTTTGTTTTCGTTTGTTTTTATTTCTGTTTTGTTTCGTTTTTCTTTGCTTTGTTTGATTTTGGTTTAACCATTTGTCAAGCCACGGGTGAGGGCCTATGAACGGTCCGTGGCACAACTAACAGTCCATCGTTGGTTGTCCTCCAAACTCGAACCTGCGATACCGCAATCTCCAGTCATGTCAGCTATGTCAAGCCAACCCTCATCACAATCCATGGCCTCTGCCATGGTTCAAGCTGACCCTCAAACAACAGCCTTCTGTTCTCCTTCCTTCATCTCCCAATTGCCAGCAGCTCATCCTTCGCCCCTCACATCCAATCCATCATCACCTCACTCCATGCGGTCCAATCAATCCCTATCCTCAATCGTATCTCCAAGATTCCTGTGTATATACTGTCCTTCAAACTTCGCTTTTCCGAGAGGTTTGACTCAACATCTGCGTCAAATCCGCCCCGCCGAATACAATGAGGTCCTTCTCGCTCGCCTCCTCAACGACTGTCGAATACGACGAAATTGGTCCCAAAATGAAGAACTCACTTTACTGATGTTAGCAGACGCAGCAGTCAACCGATTCAACAGCAAAGCTGAACTGTATCAACACCTGCACGACCATCTGGCACATCGCTCAGTTGAAGCCATCAGACGCCGTCTACAAACACTCAAATGGTCAACATTTGTCCCATCATCGTCGCGCTCCGCATCAACCATTGGCTCCTACTCGATGCCATCCTCACCTGCATCATCACATGAAAACTATGCTATTATATCAGCACTGTATGTGCATCCAAGACTTCAAGTCTGGTCCACTCAAGAAGATGCTCGATTGATCCCAACGGCCAAATGTCTCGATTCACCTTTACTTGCGCCTATACAGTTCTTCGCTCTTGTCGCCGAAGCCGTTGGCAACCGCACCGCTGATGCAGTTAGACTACGTCTAGCCAGGCTAAAATGGAGACGTACCCTCAACCCATCTCTGCCAACAATAGTCCTAACTCCAAATACGTCTTATCGCCAAATTCAGCCAGTTACCAGCCAGTCAACAGACCAATCTCTGCTCCTTTAAGCCCATGCAGAGCAACTTCAGATCCAGCTATCACAATCTCATCGAATTCCTGTACTCCAACTCAGCTAGAAGAACAGCGATCCCTCCAATTGGCTGTCATTAATAATGATTGCATTGTAATCGATGAATCCACCCAACCAATGCGAATACCGCAGTACCACTATGCAATAAGTACTGTCAATAGAACAATTTTATATTCCCACACTGCTGTGTCGATGACCCGTCCACTTCTGCATACTATTGATATTGACGAATCAGTCCCAACCCATACTGTCAACGCCTCCCCGCTCAACCGAACCTCATCACCCACAACAACCTTTGAACATGAAGCTCGAAGACAAATTATGCCAACTACTCGACTCACTCAAGGTGGTTCAAGTCCCCTGGTGAATCTGACACTACATAGAATCCTCAACATGGACAGTATACACGCTAACCTCCTGGCTGCCATCAGCACACAACTGGCAAATTCATCTCAGCGGCTGGACACTGAACTCACTCGACAAATTATTCTGCAACTATATGCGAATGATATTACTCTTGAGGAGACACGTCAACTTTTGGATAAGCAGGCCCACCAACAGTTCCCTACAAAATGGAAGCCATCCAAGCAGCGATACGTCTCCGGTCCCCCACCGAACTTAATCAACAAGAAGAGGCGACGCATTCTATATGCCCACATGCAAACGCTCTTCCACCGTTCGCCGAAAGACGCTGCAAACACGGTACTTGATGGCAGATGGTGAGACCTGTTTACATGTCAGCCTTACAGTATTGGAGGCTTCAATGAATTTTGGATAGACACCTTCACACACCCAGCCCTACCAGACACTAGATCGGTCCAGGAATACCTTCCAACTAACAACGACTTGATCGCCCCAGTTTCAACTGAAGAGGTCAAATGGGCACTAAAAGAAATAGTCAAATCCGCCGCAGGTGTCGACCGCATAACCGCCAGGGACCTCCAGAAAATCAACCCCACTAGTCTGGCTGGGTATCTTAACACTCTTTTGCTGACGTCTTTTTACCTTCACCTTTGTCAGCTTCCAGGGTCACCTTCATTCCGAAGACATCACATCCCGATAACCCTACTGACTTCCGACTTATTTCCATCACTTCTGTTGTTACGCGCTGTCTGCACAAGATTATCGCCAAGCGATGGTCCAGATCATTCCCAATGGAAAAACAACAGTTTGCCTTCTTGCAACGTGATGGCTGCTTCGAGGCAACCAATCTACTTCACGCCATCTTCAGAGAAGCGCACTCCAACTACACAAGTTGCGCATTAGCTATCCTCGACATCTCTGAAGTTTCATGGGAGCCCATCAGTGCTCCTCCCCGCTACAGCAAATTCTTAGATGCTGTTGAGTTATGTGGGTGGACACAAAGTATTCTAAGGCCTACCCGAAACCACAATATACTGGACTTGGTTTTCTTGAAAGACATTGCCTTATCCACCATAGACATCAGCCAACCATTTCCTGGTAGTGACCACAACACAATAATCTGCGCCCTCGATACCAAGCTTCACTCATCAAAATGCTTTACCCTGCGCAAGACATTCATGTGCTTCGGAAAAGCTAGGTGGGATGTATTTCACTCCTTCATTAGAAGCTTAGACTGGGACCTTTTCTTTTCTAGTAGCAACCTAGACACTATCCTAATAGCCTTTTACCAGAATGTAACTATATGCTTTGATAAACTTGTTCCTAAATGTAAAGAGAGTCCAAGACAAAACATAAAGAATTTCATTCCTATAAAAGTAAAGGCTAAGCTGCGAAAGCTGCACCGACAGTACCATAAAGAAAATGACTTCTCGTGTCTTGTAAATATACAGAACATTTATCTCAGATTGAAAGAAAATAACGACAACGTTCTACTCAGACAAGAAAGTGCAGCCCTTAAAGATAGCTCTAAATACACTGCAATCTGTAAGCTTTATCGCAAAAGGCTAAACTCTCGTAAAACAGATATACAATTCATCTTAGAAAATGGTGAGACTGCTACTGACCCTAAAATAATTTGTGAGCTTCTAAACTCCTACTTCTCACGGTCATATTCCCATGATGACAACACGTTGCCACAACCTCTAATCCATGTACGTTCACAAAAAACTTTAGAAACTATCAGCTTTTCCTTGGATAATATTAAGAGAGCAATCACGTCCCTTAAAAGTTCAAACAACCCTGGTCCTGATATGATTCCCTCAACTTTTTTAAAATACGGTGGTGAAGACATCCCTATTCTCTTTCTTAAATTGTTCTCTATCTCTCTATCAACTGGAACATATCCAGATGCATGGAAAACCACGCACATTACCCCTAGGTATAAGTCAGGCTCCCGTTCAAGTGTCATGAGTTACAGACCCATTAACCTAACTTCTGTTATTTCAAGGGTTCTGGAAAAGATCGTGAAAAGTGCCATTTTTGACTTCCTCTCTCAAGAGAAACTTATCACTCCTTATCAACATGGTTTCATGAAGTCACGTTCTTGCACTACATGCCATTTACAATTTTTTGATCACATCTCACAACTGAAAGATTCCAGTATGATCACAGTTATTGTATACTTAGATCTTAGTAAAGCTTTTGACACAGTAAGCCACCGACTGTTAATATCAAAAGTCCAGTCTTATGGGATCCAAGGTTCTTTGTTAAGCTGGCTCAGTTCATTCCTAAGCAATCGGATGCAAATTGTCAGGTTAGGTTCCCACACATCCAACCCCGTTCGGATAACAAGTGGAGTCATACAAGGTAGTGTTCTAGGTCCACTGTTATTCCTGTTATATTTCAATGATATTTGCGACGTTATTAGACATGGCAGACCTTTCCTATTTGCTGATGACATCAAAATAGTATACCACTCATTTAGAAATGAAGTGTCATGTGTATTTGATAGGATTCAGGATGATATTGATAGGGTTCAATTGTGGTGTAACACGTGGAAAATGAAGTTTAACGTTGAAAAATGTGGTGTGCTATGCTCCAAAGGCATTTCATCCGAACTTTCCATCTCCCTACACAACAATCATATTCCTCGTCTGCCGCTTACAACAGACTTGGGTCTAAAATACACTCCAGAATTTAGCCTAACGGAATACGTTAAATTACAAGTATCAAAGGTTAAAAGGCTTTTTGGGTTTTTATTCCGAAACTTTAAAGCGTGTGAATCCAAAATTATGCTGTACAAGTTATGCATAAGGCCCTTACTTGAATTTTGTCCTCCTGTCATGGACAGTGTTTCCGTAAAAGACAGGTGCAAATTGGAAAGCCTACAAAGGGCGTTTACCAAACGTCTAGTAGGTGAAAATCTTTGCATTTCCTACTACGACAGATGTAACATATTTGACTTGGAACCCTTATGGGTCAGACGACTGAAGTTTAACCTAAAAATTACATTTAGGATCGCTAAAGGGCTTATATATTTCCCCCACAATGAATTTACTTTTAGTTCACCTAAGAAATATAACCTTAGAAATAAATCTTCATCTTTTGAAGTGCCCCGCTGTCATACAAAGTACAGATCAAATTCTTTCACTGTCAGATACCGCTGCATTTGGAACCGTCTTCCAACTGAAATTAGAAACAGTCCTACCCCAAAAACCTTCTCATCTCTGCTGAACAAATATTTTATCAACACCGGGTTAGAAGGCGTATGTGACAGACTAAAAATCAGAGATCTAATACGGCACTCCACTGACCCTCACTGTTAGCTCCCGAAATCTGTGATCTCTATGTTTGACTCTACTTTCACTATGATTGTTTTCACAACCCCAGTCACCTATTCTCAATCAGCCTTAAATTTTAATTATTTCTTCATTCAAATATTAAAAAAAAATTTTTTTCACATATCACTGATAACATGGTATTATGAGTATTTCAGCATGCTAAGAGTTCAGTCTCAAGTTCCAGATGCAAATCAACTGAAGACGACTGGTATTAAAATGTCTCTGGAGACTGCCTAATGCTACTTGTTAGCACTGTCTGCCTATACGCAAATTAAGGCCCGAATGTTGGTAGTCTAAATAATCAACTATACGGTGAGTCCTAAATAGTAATGAATCCTATCTTACTGTTCTATAACTATAATCTTGTGTAGTCAAATCTTTCGGAACAAAATATTATAAATTACTACTACTTATATGTTTAATGCTGCATGATTATGCACTGTTTTCCGAAATTACATTTGTTTATATCTAAAATGTAGACTCTGATAGTCTATTTTCCTTATACTTTTATTATTGTTCCTCTCCAAAATACTGTAAAAGATGAAACATACATGACGGTCTTCTGAAAGTAGTCACTCATGCCATGACTTCGAATGAGTTGACAAATAAATATTTTTTTTAAAAAAGAAAAGTTTGTGGCATATTATAACAGAAATTAAAAGATATATAAAAAAAAATGAAGCATTTTGCCAGGGCCTTGCACAAAAAAGGTGGGAGGGTGGTGATTGCTAGTCAGCGGATATGATGGTGGGGACATATGAGAACCACCCTTATCTGTGGGACAGCACTCTATTGCTAAGGCTCCTGAGTTCGAATGGCTTCTGCAGAATAAGAGAATAAATAAAATTTAAAAAAAAGACAACAGAAGTTGAAAATTTGCCTAAAGCTGAAGTTTAAATAACAAACTCCTCGAATGCAAGTACATGGTATGAGTCCCCTACTTCAGAAGGACACCTAAATGTATACTTCAGAAAAACAGTAGTTATTATTAAGCCCTCGCTTTTCTTCTACATAGTTCACGCACTTTGACTTTTGTGTTTAACTCCTATTTAACCTATATAAGTAGGTAAAATTATCATCTTTTTTTCACTTAAACTTTTTTTCTTTTCGCAAGAAAGACCAGAATTCCATCACTAGAAAATCTCAGGGGGAAATAGTATTTTTTAAATGAAAAAAAAAACAAAAAAATGATGAGCCCCATGTTTTTTTTACATATGTTTTGAATTATTAACACCTATTATATACTTCTGCACCTCTCTGTCGGTTTCCTTGTGTCTTCTTCTCTTTTCAAAGGTACTGC
The DNA here is from genome assembly GCA_944472155.2 of Trichobilharzia szidati. NCBI lineage: Eukaryota > Metazoa > Platyhelminthes > Trematoda > Strigeidida > Schistosomatidae > Trichobilharzia > Trichobilharzia szidati. Next base: position 30,359,056 of record OX235279.1, read on the forward strand.
CTTAAACGAAGGCACTGAAACATTGCCGCTATCCTCTGAATATTGCTAGCCCACCTGGTGAATAACGGAACCACCTCTATCATGAAATCTGCTGACAAGTTCAAAGTTGGTCTCATATACAACTGGAAATGTCACAATTATGGTGTACTTACCGGTGAATTTGAAGTTTTATGGACTTTCAAACACTCTATGAATCATTTAATTACAATTACTGTTCATTCCGCATCTCTTATATTTCACGTCAGCACCTGTACGAAAATGCTACTTACCTTCCACAATTAACGTAATCGTTTATAATTCCCGCGTGAAATTGACAAACGGAATTTTTTTTTCAATTACAGTTTTGATTTGATGCTATATCTCATGAATTATTCAGTTGAAAGCATATCTCGAAAATTACCTATTGCCTTATTTGTACATTTCTTTTTAAATATTTCTCTCAAATTTACCAGTATTCAATCTATTTCTAGATTAACAAATCATATATATTCTATGAGTTCTAATTAGTGTACATTTGTTCATGCCTGTAAAAATGGCTGGTTTCTGTTCCAGAAATAAAATTATTATTATTATTATTATTACACAAGTTGCGCATTAGCTATCCTCGACATCTCGAAAGCTTTCGACAGCGTCTTACATCAAACAATTCTAAGGGTGGCTGAGAGTTTTGGTGCGCCCCCAATGCTTAGAGAATATCTTACAAACTACTACTCCAACTCCTACAGTCTCTTCCACGAAGTGAATTGTCATCCAACACGAGGAGTCAAACAGGGTGACCCTCTGTCGCCGCTTCTCTTCATCATGACTATGGATGAGATACCCAATGTTCTTGAAGCCCATGACCCCATCTCCGTCGATGGCCATCCTCTGCACTACATGGCATATGCTGATGATCTCATCATCCTAGCTCCAAATGCTGCGGCTCTTCAAAATAAACTCAGCTGTATCGCGGCCTCGCTGGCGGGATTATCGATCAACGTCGACAAAAGCCGCACAATCAACATAGTCGCTGACAGACAGCGTAGAATCGTCGCCCTTTCTCCTACTGTCTTCAATATCAACTGCCTGTCAATTCCAGCCATTTCGCCAACAGAGGAATTTACCTATCTGGGTGTTCCTTTCAATTACAAGGGCAGGCGCTGCTTCGATCATGTCGGCGTCCTCAATGAATACTTAGACAATGTGAAAAGCGCCCCCTCTTAAACCTCATCAACGAATAAGAATCCTGGAGAACAATCTGATTCCTCGTCTACTATATTCACTGACCATCAGCATCACTCACAAGAATACTCTGAAAACGATGGACAAACTTATTCGTGCAGCTGTCCGCCGCTGGCTTCACCTCCCGAAAGACACTCCAACTGCATTTTTCCACGCGGATATCAAAAAGGGAGGCCTGGGAATTATGAAACTCTCAACAACGATTCCGATTCATAGGAGCAAAAGAATCGAGGCACTACTCAACAACAGGAATCCGCTCATACGCAGCATCGCGTCCTCCGCCACCTTCACACCTTTTCTTACGATCTGCAATCTTCTGATGCAAGCCCATAGACAAATAGTAACATCAGTAGAAGAAGACAATGAAAGCTGGGCACAACAGCTACACTCATCTGCGGATGGTTACGGTTTGACTGAGTCAACAAAATGCCCTGAATCTCACAAATGGCTTCTCAACCCCGAAATGGTCTTGCCTAAACTCTATGTACGAGCCGTTCAACTGCGTGGAGGCCTCTTGGGCACAAAAACGAGAAGTACGCGTGGACGTCATAGAGCGGACATCAACTGCAGAGACGGGTGTGGTCAACCGGAAAATCTTCAACATATTCTTCAGCATTGTGCTCTAACTCATGACGTCAGATGCAAGAGACACAACTACGTCCTCAAGCTGATCGCTAACAAATTGCGCAAAATGAATACCAGATTTTGCGTCGAGCCATGTGTTCCAACGTCCACGTCTTTCTGTAAACCTGATCTGATTATCTTGTTAGACGGAGTAGCATACATTCTCGACGTAACAATCTGCAGCGACGCCTTCATTTATATCAGCTATGCGTCGAAGATGTCAAAATACGGAACTCCAACGATGGTTGCTGCATGCCAACGGTTCTTGTCTGCAATGGGATATACAGTTCAAAGAATCTTGCAAATTCCTGTTGTAATCTCTTATCGAGGGATGATCAGTCAACTCTCGGCAAAATACCTTCGCAGACTGCTTTTCACCTCCTTCGACATTTTGCACCTCTGCATCTCAACCATCAAAGGCTCTTTGAAAATCTATGATACTTATATGCGTGGAACGTATAGACTCAGACGTGGAAAACAAATGAACCAATGATGTTGTAAATTTATTGTCATATCAAACTACTCTGTGAACGTTTACTGTACTGCCATCTATTGTAATACACTGCGAGACAAATCGTGACACTCATACACATATATATATACTCATTGAACCTATAGTACTGTTATGAACCTCCTAAAATACGTGACAATTTTGTTTATTCTATATCTTCTAATTGCTCCACACTATGTACACGCAAAGAGCATATTGTCCTTATAAAACTCTCCGATGTTAAAGACTATTGCTACACACAACTGGCGCTGATATCCTATGATTCACATATGTAAGCAACATCCAAATGCTCAAAATTGAAAAGATTCTTGTATCACATTTAATGATTTTATAGATATTAGATATTAAAATCACACTTCTGCGCCACACATGAATGTCTTACATGGACACATGACATGAACAATCACACATACAAATACATAAAACAGATAGTCCTGCAGCAAAAGTACATATTATTCGAAATAACATGGGCTGCTGTGCAAATTTTCTATTTTTCTTTCTTTCTTTTTTTTACAATTAAGTAATATTAAAGAAATTTTCCATGTATTTTTGTGCGTGTATTCAACTTGAATATTGTAAAAATAGTCCATTCGCGGAAGTGAATAGACAATTTTTATTTAATATTCGAAAATAAATGTGTTATATAAGTGACAACACTCGGAGCTCAGCCACCAGGTACTCAGGGTCTACAAAGGATGACACACAAACTAACTTTGGCAGATCATACGGAACAAGTCTTCCGGGAAACAAACCACAGTGCAGCTATTCATATAACGAAACCCAAGTAAGGTCACTTAGAATGTCTCCAAACAATAGGCAGATTAAGAAGTCGTGGGCATCACAAGGTACCAATGATTTGTTATGCAACACATCCCTGTCAGCGCTAACCAAACAACCGGTGGGGATCTTAAATCTTCTGAACCCGTATCACTAGTGTCGGCTTCCTATCGAGAAGAAAACAGACACAGGCCAGTGCACAAGGAATTGTCAATCACATCCAATGCTTGTACAAGCATAGGCCAAATGAGAACTCCTACCCAAGTCTCCAACCTACCCAGGCCTAGAACTACCTCATCCTATATTGAATCCAATAATAAAACTCACTATACCTCAAAAGAAATAGATGGTATTTCGATAGATATAGGTGAACATGATACTCACACTAATTGCAACATGGGGTTGTTATGCTATGTGGAACACTTAAGCCTGATTAACAAGCTTAAATACTTCAAACACTACTTCAAATCTCAACTCTACTTAATACTTATTAATGCTAGATCTATCCTTAACAAACTACCGATGTTCAGGGCACACACGCTGGTATGCAAACCCCCAATAGTTATTATTGATGAGTCCTGGTGTCGCTCCAATATACCAGACGAAGAGATAATCATCGATGGGTACACACAGTTTCGCTGTGGTAAGGGGGAGGCTGCCTAATGTACTTCCTGAACACACTGTGTTGCAGCTAGAAAATAGGAAACTCAATGACATGCACGACACCCTATGGGTCAACGTACGCTTCAAAAGTGCTACACTACTAATAGGATGTATCTACAGAGCACCTGGCACCTTTAGTGATTACGAGACACAACTTATAAATGTACTGGAGCAAGTATCTACTCTTCCATGCGGGCATAAGATCATATGTGGAGACTTAAACCTACCCGAAATCAGCTGGGATTTATTAACAGGGCCGACTAAATACGACAAGCTCTTAGGGACACTGGACATCTTCGGCTGGAAACAAACTGTCCCTATGCCTACAAGAGGTGACAATGTACTAGACTTAATATCCTGTCACGATATAAGCCCTCTCTCAATCTTAGTGGGTTCTAGGTTTTCAGGTAGTGACCAAAAAACAGTGATGTGTGCAGTGTCACTTCCACTGAATAGCAATGCAGCTCATACCTCCACTTCACAACAAGTACTACGTAGGAACTATAATAGGGAAAACTGGGTCTTAGTAGAATCAGTGCTAAGATCCTCCGATTGGAGCGAATACTTCACTACTGATGACCCCTCGAGAGCTCTGAGCATCTTCTACCATAACTCGAACACATGCTTAGATGCTGTCATTCCACTCCAAACACTTAAGCTTTCCCCACATAGAAATTCATTCATAAAACCAAAGGATCGAACGAAACTGAAGAGACTCTCAACAACCTACTTCAAACACCACGACTTTGGCACACTAGGCTTAATACTTAACACCCTTAGCTCCATCTCACAAGCTCGAGATTTCCTCATGAGAAGCGAAACTTACCTGGCGCACGTTCGAAATTTGTGACATTTTTGCACGTGTTTGCTCTGATATTCATTTACTGCTTATATTCACATAATCCTTGAAATTGTGGTCCAAATTTCTAAAAAACGTGTTCGTAGAAACACAGTTGTTTTAGATAGTGCCTCAATCTCGGTTATAACTGCATTACCACCATGTAATACAGCATTAACTACTAGCTCACAAAATGCCTTGAGTGCAATTCTCACTCCTGTGATACAGATGGAAGATGTTCTGTTAGAGAAATCTGAGATCTGTAAATTAGACCTCCTTGTGAAAGATATCCAAAGGCAAGTAAATGAACTTCAGGAAAAATTAGGTCAGTTTGATAGAATGTCACTGGCAATGTCAAATATCACGGAGAGCAGTTCTGATATTGGCCAGGTTAAGTCTTTACTGGATGTAACTCAAAGCAGGCTTTCGGATTTAGACCCAATAGCCTGTCTGCTAAGAAAGCATCCTAAAATGTCTCCAGACACCCTAAATAAGGCTGAAAATCTGATTGACTGCTTGGCTGCGGAGGTGATGAAGCGTATAACCTCTTCTCACCAGGCTATAGTTTACAATGTCCCAGATTCTCTTCCTCTGAAGACTGTAAAACACATAATCCTGATTTGTTGCGGCATGGCCAGTGTTCCATGTGAATGCAAAAGACTTCGTAAAAAGTCTAACCAGGCTAACTGTCCCATTATTTTTAAGTTCAGTAATTCCCTTGATTCTAGTAAGTTTACTAAATGTCAGGATCACCTAAGACTGAACAGCAGTTATAAGTCTATAACCATAGCTCAGGATGAAACACCGTGTCAGCGCAGAAAATTGCGGAGTAATAACCTGGTCACCTCCTCTAGCTTAGAATTACCCAAAAACGATCGTGCACAGCAACAGTCACCTAATGCTGACATTAGCATTCAGCAAACCACACAACAACCACGCATGGCAATGGAACTAGGAACTGATTTAGATACCAGTACCCCTGTAAATAACGTCTCACCGAAAGATGTTAAAATAGGTAGAACTGCTGCAAGCTGTTCTAAGAAATTCTTACTTAAACGTGGTGACCTCACCACAATGAACAAATTTCGCCGGGTTCAGACTAATGATGGGGAAGAATACTTTGTATTCAATAAGCTTGCTGTAAGTAAGACTGTCAAAAAACCCTCACCTCTTACGAAAAGTTCCTCTCGAAACACAAGTATATCTGGTGGTTTTCAGTATGCTCCACCTTATAGGCCCCAAAACCCCCAAAGTCTTACAACCAAAGCACCTTCCCTCTCAATTTCCTTTAAGTTATAAAACCAACACGAAGATATGTACCAGTATGACGGATAGCACGTGGATGGGTAGACCACTTGATGCTATGCTTTTTAACCGTCAACCCAGGCCCAACCTCTACTATCCTTATACCCAGGAACACATGGTAAATTTTCCAAGTGTCCCGAATCACTGGTACGACCCATGGCACCTAGGACCAACTCACCGCACTCTAACCCCGATGTACAGACACCCAGTCCGACCCCCGTATCATTCATAAACTCTTGCGTTGTTGACGCACAAACAGAATTAGGTTATGGTGATATCTTAAGCCAGTTTGTAGAATCCCGTGACTTATTCACGATATTGCTAATTAATGCACGTTCCTTAATCAATAAGATGTCTGAACTAAGGGCATTATTATTTATCGCCAAGCCTACTGTAGCTCTGATTACTGAATCATGGTGCTCATACTCTGTACTTGATGTGCATATAGGCATAGATGATTACACTGTACACCGTGCAAATAGAGATTGCAAGAGTGGTGGAGGATGTCTCATATATATACATAACTCATTCGTAGCCAGTAAGGTGGAAGATGAAATACTGAACGAGGCACCTGATTAACTCTGGATCATCTTACAAGGAGATAAGTACAAGCTTCTTATAGGCTCTGTTTATCGAGCACCAAGCTCAACCAAAGAAACTGATGCGTTATTAGCTAAATCATTCGCACACGCCTCCTCGTTTAGTACTAATTACAAAATGATTGCAGGGGACTTCAATCTTCCAGAAGTCAATTGGTTAAGTAGTTCCGGCCCCCAACGCTTCGACGAATTACTTGCCACTATCGATTGTTATGGATGGCAGCAACACGTCCAGACACCTACTCGTGGTGACAACATGTTGGACCTTGTGTTTTGTCATGACACAACCCCAGTCTCCACCTATGTTGGTAACAGATTTTCCAGTAGTGACCATAGAATGGTACTCTGCTCTCTGCCTTTCTCACCACTAAATACAGGAAACAAAAAGGATTCAGGGAGCTTGATTTGTCGTAGTTACAAACATACAGACTGGGGATTAGTCCAAGAACTCATTCGACTCTGTCACTGGGATGAATATTTTACGACTGACTCCCTGGAGGCTGTAGTGTCCCTATTTTACAGGAATGTTATCCTTTGTCTAGATACTGTTGCTCCTAAGAAGGTAGTGAAATTAAGTAGACACCAAGCTGAATACATTCCGAGGGCATGCCGCAATAAGTTAAGGAAGCTGAAGAAACAATACTATTCCACTAAGGATATATCACTACTGCACTCAATCCATGAGTCTCTTGAATCCATCAAGCGCCAACGCTCTCAAAAGGACCTCGACGAAGAATTAAGGGCACTTGAGAGCACCTCCAAGGTTTATAACTTAACAACACTTCTTAAAAAACGAATGTAGTCGACTAGGGACATCCCCTATTTACTTCATCACAAAGTTTTCTACCATGTGCCTGCCACCATCTGTGAAATATTCAGTGAGTGGTTTGCAAACTTCAGTTTAGAAACGCGCATTCCTGGTGACACCGGCCCCCTTACTAGCTCTCTCCTCGGAAGCATAGTGTTCACCGACCAATTAATAGAACAGGCAGTTAAAAGCCTGAAACCTTCCACTAGCATGGGACCAGATGGTCTTGCTTCTATAATTTTCAAAAACAGCGGGTGTGATATACCCCTACTACTTCTGAAATTCTTCTCAATATCTATGGACACTGGCACTTACCCTAATGAGTGGAGAACTAGCTACATAATTCCACACTATAAATCCGGTGATAAGGCAAACGTCCGCAACTACAGACCTATAAATATAACCCCAGTTGTCTCGCGAGTCATGGAGAAAGTTGTCAAAGATCAGTTGTCAGACTATCTACTTAAGGAAGATCTTGTTACAAGGTCTCAACACGGATTTCTCAAAAATAGGTCTTGCGTTACTTGCCACTTCGACTTTTTCAACTGCATCACTAGTAGTCGCGAAGCACGTAAGCTAGTTGTTGTTTTCTGCTTCGACATATCTAGGGCATTTGACATGGTATCTCACAGTATTCTGTTTGAGAAGCTGTATTCATGTGGGATTCGCAATCCATTACTGAGCTGGTTAAAATCGTTTCTAAGCAGTAGGGTACAAATAACCAAGGTTGGATCTGTATTGTCTCATCCTAGGCAGATCACAAGTAGGGTTGTGCAAGGTAGTGTCCTAGGTCCACTTTTATTTACAGTCTACATTAACAGCATTTGCAACTGCTTCACCTCAGGTAAATCATTCCTATATGCTGACGACCTCAAAGTCGTTTACTCCTGCTACGCTCATGAACTAAGCGATATGGTAAATAAAATACATCTTGAACTAAGTGGTCTCGCAACATGGTGTACTGAATCCTGTCTAAAGTTCAACATTGATAAATGCGGCTGGATTTGTATCGGAATCTTGAAATTAATGGGCGTAAACTAGCCAAGCTCAACTCAGTCGTAGATCTCGGTATCAGATACTCTAGTAACTTAACGTTCTCTGAACAAACTGATTATGCCAGACGTAAAACACGAAGGCTCCTAGGATGCATAACTCGCAATTTCTTTTGTTGTGAAACTAGGGTTTTATTATATAAAGTATGTGTCCGACCTATTTTAGAATACTGCCCGTTTATTCGTAGCGGACTCAGACAAAATGGCAAGCTTAAGTTAGAAGGAGTGCAACGGCAATTCACCTTAGGAATTCTTGGTTTAGAAAGTGGTCTCCAATACTATGAACGTTGCGACAGACTAAGTTTAGAACCACTCTGGAAAAGACGTCTTAAGCTAAACCTGATTTTTTACTACAAGCTAACCAATCTGCTCGTGCACTCCTCCGAGCCAACAATCAAACCTACCGCTGTCATCAGTTACAATCTTAGAAATCATCACAACCTAGCTGCTATAGAGCATTGTCAGACTTACATGCAGTATAATTTCTTCTTAAATAAGTTTTCAGTCATTTGGAATAGACTACCAGCTGATGTGCGCGATGCAAACACACTCGCAGTGTTCATCTCCTCAGTCACCAGACTGCTCAAAGATGACAGTGCACTTCTGAGTCTGAATCCTACACCCACTTTTTCGTCCAACATAGATATTTTAATTTCATTAAACGTGTAGTTACAACAAACTACAATTATAAATTTTTATATTATTGGAAGTACATGATAGACATTTTTACACAGGACAATAACATTAGTTCACACAATATAAAAGTTAGCATCACGGGAATGGTTAGTTAGTGCACCAAAATAACTATAATTACTAAACAGAATATAAATGTATATATACATATTAATCACCCCCTAAGTACTCCACTTGCTTTCTTTTGCGTTGTTGTTGTTTGTCTTCTTTTGTCTCTCACCATTTCAGCTTCCATTTAACTTTTTGAATGAGAATGAAGAATGTAGATATTTGCCCATTTACAATGACAAATGATCTGCAAACATTACTGGTCCATATCTTACAATTCCCTCGTGAATTGCGCATTGCCTTCACCAACGACGCAACCTGGATTACAGTTGTGAAATATACCTTTATACCAATAAAAGAGTATTGATTTATAATACTTCACGATTGTAACTTACAACATAACTGATCTTGTCTGCAAAATAGCTTGCATTTCTTGAAAACACCCGTTTATAAGAAAATATAAACTGTCATTATTATTAGCCTACCTTGAGTACTATTCACTTGTGATGTTACGAAGAAAATGCTGACGAAAGTATACAAGTGTATTACTTATTTTAAACTATTATCAAATTTGGATATAAATCAAGAATAAGACTCCATGCCGTACACACCAAAGTTATATGGAGGAATTACTTCAAGCTTTATTTTTTCCCAAGTATTTGTAATCCATCCAAAACATACTTGGGTTTTTTTTGTTAATGCGAAGACAATATTTCTATATTTCTTGATGTGCTCCATTGAATGACTAGTTATCATATTGTTCCCACAGACAAAATGACTGCAACCTTATAATTTTAACATGAACCAAATTTATGTAGTTTAAATAATACTTATCCATGCCTGCACAATTAAGGTGTCCTACACAGGTAGGCAAAAATGCATTTTATTAAATTACTATTATTAAATATGTTTACTAATCGTATATGTAATTTATCATATTGATGATGCCTGTAAACTGGCGTCCCTCATGTACAAAATGAGAACATATTATTATTATTAATTTAGTGCATTACATCAACAAAACAGTTCCCCCCAACCAACTAACTAGACAAGTGCTCCAACTTCAACCAGCAACACCTCGACAATCCCCCCAACGAGATCAGGTCAACAAAAGTCTCGAAACATGCAAATCTCTCTTTGTTGGAGTTGACGTCATCAGAAAAGGATTGCAACCTCCGTACGAAGGTCCCTTCCAAGTCATTAAACGTTCAGACGAACAATTTACAGTGAACAAAAATGGAAAACGGGAGAATATTTCCATTGATCGAATCAAGCCAGCCTACACAGACAGAAACTTTGAAGCTACATCGAAATCTGCACAACCAAATAATCAGACAGTTGATTCCACTCCAACGGCACCAAGTCTTATCCTCCCTCCATATCAAGCAATTAGTGGTCGGCAAATCAGTAAACCGGCTCGCTACGTTCATTTTGTGGACTGATAAAATAATCGCACTTTTTTCCTTTAGACATTATTATCATGACTACTACTATTTCTTCGTACACTTTGATGTCACTGTTGCTATAAAAGATTACTATCACTATTATTTATTTATTTATATCTACCTTAGCTACCAAGCAGGTATTGTGTTTTTCAGAAACGATCAATTTTCAATCTATATATATAAACGTTTTCACCCTCTTTAATGACTGTATACATAGATGTCTTCGTTTATACATTGAAAATCTTTGTTCATGGTTTGTGCAAAGAGAAACCGACCTCATTTAGTTGACATGAACTTCTATTTCAATTATTGTTGTTGAACTATTTGTAAATGCGTTCGAACTTTACACGACCCAAATACCTTTTTGCGTACATGCATGTTATTATGTATCCTTATTTTTATCCTAAAAATGGCTATTACTATTATTACTTACTTCAATAACAGTGACAGTTTCCGGTAGTCTCTCCGGACCTCTAGGGGGGAAGCCGTGTGGAGTACGTAACAATATGATTGTACACCTTTTGTTAGATGCGGAAATTAGAGAGAGACATTGCACATGATTTTTGTTGAACAGGATTCATGTTAAAATACATATGACTTCCGAGTACAATTTGAAATACAATATATACTGTTGGTAGCTTCGCCTTCTCCCTGGCCATTCCTGTCTGCTTACCCCACTCATACCGTGTTGTATACTTTGAATTTATTGAAGGAATCGATTAGCCTAATCCGAAGACAACTCTACAACCAGCACACAGCTTCTACCAGTAGACACAATTCCAACAGTGAACACTTCTGCGGATTATATTAGTGATTTGCAGCAGTGGACTTCACCAAGAATCCAAGTAACCTTTTTATTGACATAACTCATTACTGCATTTTTGATAATATATTGTTACACTATCATCTCATTGACTTGTATTTTTATTCGCAAATTTGTTATGTTGTTGAGTTCTGTAGACAGTCCCCTACACTTCTTCTGCCAACTTGTTGCATATCTCCCAGTTTGTAGAAGTCATACACATATCATTGGATAAGTCCAGATCCTCCAAGTTTTTGTGTGGGTCCATTTTTTGCCTGTTTCCTCCCTGCCCGCTGTCTGCCACATTATACAATCTACCACAATCAGGAAAATCATTGACAATAGTAGACAGCCTTGTTTTACTCCTGTCCTCACTTCGAAGGATTCCGTAAGCTTCCCGTTGTGGATTACTTGGCATGCAGCATTGTCGTACAACTGTTGGATGAGATGCATAATTGTCGGGGGCACACCGTAGCAGCCAAATCACCTCTCGATCGATGCTGTCTAAGGCCTTTTCAAAGTCGGTGACGTTAAGATAGAGAGGTGACTATAACTTCAAGCTTTGTTCAATGATGATTCGTAGTGTGGCGATTTGATCAATACATGACTTGTTTCTCCTGAATCCAGCCTGTTCCGGTCGAAGTTATTCATCCAGGTTGGCATGTTTGATTCTCTCCAGGATGATGCGGCTTGGTATTTTGCTTGAGGTGGACAGGAGTATAATTCCGCGCCAGATCTTTCATTCAATTGAGTCTCATTTCTTTGGTAGTTTGAATAAGTATCCTTTCTTCCAATCCTCGGGTACCTTACCTTTTTTCCACACCTTCTCCAGTAGTGGCGTCATCAAGTCCGCTGTTGTCTCTGGGTCTATTTTCAATACTTCTGCTGGGCTTCCATCTGGTCCTGCTGCTTTTCCAGCTTTTAGCATCTTGATTGCCTTCAGGACTTCCGTTCTCGTCGGAGGGTTGATGTTCACTGGATTTTCTGCATTCGTTGTTAGCATTATTAGGCGCGATGTAGGTGGCGGTCGATTAAGAAGTCTTTTGAACTGTTCAGCCCGGTGTTTCCTTTGTTCCACGTCTTCCGAAATTTACATTCCATTGTCATCCATCGCTGGCCTAATTTGTGTCCAACTATTCCCCAATAGGTACCTTGTCGTTTAGTAGAATGTTGTGAGGTCTCATTTGCCGGCAGGTTGTTCTCCAGTTAAGGCGCTACGCCACTTCACTCCCTGTACGTTTTGGCACTTTCACGCTTGCTCCCTCGCTGGACTCTTGTACAAACACACTCTTCGAGCTCACTACTCCTCTGGGTACAGATAAGCTGTAAACATTTTTATATTATTAAATTCCAATCACATTCATTATAAGTATGCTTGTGGTTACAGGCACGTTGCGAATCCTTTTTATTTCTGCTTTTCACTCGTTCCTCAGTACTTGCAAGATAGGCGGGGTACTGATTGAGACGCAGGTAAAAGAAGTCAGTCTTTTTGTAAGTGTGACAGCCAAACTCACCTAAGGATAAAGTCGCGAACTTACAATCGGTGAGCCCTACACTGACTTCTCTACATCATTTGGGTCCTAAGTTTTTCTTCAATTATTTATTATCACTTGGTGTATCGTTTTATATAATAACAATAATTTATATTTCGTATAAACGAGTAAGTTTACAAGAAATGTATGCCACTTTTACAGGCACGATCAGATATGTTATAAATTACAATCCTGAAGTATCATAAATTATTACCTTTTCAAAAGTTTAAATTGTTCGATTATTGTACAAGCAATCAGAACAGGTTCTTATAAATGTCAAACTGTAAACCATTTACTAAGGTCACCATCAAAGTTGAGCGACAACTCAAACTTCGTCCCATTTCATGCTGATAGTTATGGTCAACCAGTGAACAGCGTATACCTGGGTGATTGCCGTGCCGCCACTTGACTGAGCGCTATTTCAGGAAGAGAAGAAATTCTGCGCAGCCACAAAATGGTATAAAATAAAACAATGGATAATAAATCATCGAAAGTGCATTTACAAGATAAATACAAGAAGGAGCCATAAAGTGCTTGGAGTGATAGTACACATTTGCAATGTTTAATGCCAAGCACATTCGTCCAAGCATGGAAACTATGATGTTTTCGATGAAGATATAGCTTTGCTCAAACATAAGTGTTGTTTTGTTGTTTTCCTTCAAACCAACCAGACTTTAAGGTAGCGAAGAATTTCATTGAAGAGAGTAAATTTCAACTTTATTAAAGACTTAAGGAGTTGAGGTAGAGTTTAATAGTAATTGGATAAAAGGATTGTCGTGAACCATATAAGTGACATTTCAGAGACAAGCAGCTTGAGATTCCATAATGGATAAGATATTATTTTGATAAATCACACAGTGTAGTACAGTTATATTAACTGATGACGTTTCGAGCACAAACTATTGCTCATAATCATATAAGCAGCTTGAGAGATTAGAACCTGTAGGATATGCTTACTTGTAAGACGTCTAGCGAATTTGTGAAGGCTACTGGTTTAGCGTCTTGACACGAAGCTGAACAAGCTTGTAGATAATAGGAGGAAAGGCATCTTTTCATAACTTAGATATGTGCAGTCGTTATTGTTTTTTTTAATTTTTTTATATTTAGGATCTAAACTCATGCCTAATTCTCCAGCTGTCAAAAAAATGCATGTTGCTGTCCTAAAGATCGGAGTGATTCACATTTGTGACTATTACCGTATCTGTTAATCAGCATGCGCCACCCTCCTTCCTTTTTGATACCAAGCTCTGAGACCTTTAAATAATATATATTTACCCCTCTTCATGCAGGAACTTACCAATTGTACAGGCACGGATAAGTTATTACATAAATTACACATGTTTCGATGTATGGTGAATACACAGTCTGTTTGTTCTTTCTGACATTGCAGTCAGTCGGAACAGTCTGCAAAATAGTCTGTTTGTGTAACACATAAAGAGATATAGAAATATTGTCTTCGCATTAACAAAAACCCAGATATCAGATGAATGTAATACAAATATTTGGGAAAAATAAAGCTTGAAGTCAATTCTCCTATATAACTCTGTTGTGAACAGCATCCTTGATTTAAAGTTTATTGATGTATTATTTTGAGGTCAGTGATGTATTTATTCCATTTTTTCAGCAGTCTAATCGTAGTTTTATAATAGGAAAGAAATTTGATCGTTGATACGAAAACTATATAATGTCATGTTAGATTGTTTTACTGCATGGAATGGGGCCGAGGTCGATTCTAGAACTACCCATTGGCGCCATTTGTGTCAGCATGGCAGACTGTACATGTAAGTTGAGTAATACATTGAAAACTGTTTGAAAACCAGTTGCTTCTTTATTTCAGATCAAGAATACTCCTTGTACAGAGTGTTGGCCAGCGTCTTCAAATGGTAGCATCGGATTGTTCATGGAATTTGAGTCTGAACTTACTTAAATGGTCATTTCAGTTTAAATGTTGGGTTGTGTATAGAACAGTACGCTCAGCAACAGAATGTCAGAAAGAGAAAGTATGTGAACATGAAAAGAACATTAATGCTTTATGTATATTTAAATGTTTATAAATATATACATAACCGTATAGTAAACATTTTTCTAGTTGTGTTTTCATGTATTTTTGCGAAGACTTAGAGTTTATTTAGTGTCATAATATTTAGTAGTGAGTCTAGTCGTTATAGTGTTCTAATAGCTCATGCGTTTTAGAAATAAGGGGTGCGGTGTGAATGGCATAGTCATTGGGATGAAACAGTTTATATAGCAAGCATCTGAAGGTTAAAATAGAGTGACAGGTCATTGTTTCTAGGGGTAAACTGTTCCAGATCTTAGAGTACATGACTATGAAGAAGTTTGCACGGAGTGCTGTCTTACAGTTTTTCCTAGATACTGTACACGTTTGGTTACGCAGGTTGTAAGAGCCTTCCGTTGAGAACTGTATCTCCTTGCTGTCTGAGAATCATATTTTATGCAAGATTTTAAAGAAGAATGTTAGGTTAATGCTCAGTCGTCTCATCCAAAGTGGGTCGATACCTAGAGTTATACACCTTGATGTGTAGTCCTTTTCGCAGTCAAATCCTAGTAGTTTAGACGTGAAGTATTGTTGGACACTTTCTATTTTAAGTTTGTCACTTACTCGAGTGCTGCTGAGAATAAATGGACAATATTCAAGTAGTGGTCTGACACAAGTTTATATAATACAAGTTTCGCTTCGTAGTTGTGGAAATTCCTGAGTATGCATCCTAAGAGCATCCTCGATTTACGCGTCTGTGTCGCCACTTGCTCAGAAAATGTCAGGTCACTAGAGTACCTGAGTCCTAGGTCAACAACACTTTGGAGTTTAGGCAAGTCAATAGATTCAAGCATCAGTTTGATATTTATTGAGAGTGCACCGAAACAGATCCAACCACATTTTTAAAGGTTGAATTTTAGGTTCCATGTGGAGGATCATGCAGTTACTCTATCAAGTTCTTTCTGAACAACTTTCTGAGAGTACCCTAAGTCGTCACAGTGGAATGTGTAAGCTACTTTAAGATCATCTGCAAAGATGAATGGTTTACCAAGTGAGAAACAGCTGCATATGTCGCTGACATATGGAGTGAATAGGAGGGGGCCTACGACGCTACCTTGAACTAATCCAGAAGTGACTGGGCTAGGCTTAGAATTTACAGACCCCAGTCTAACTACTTGGGACCTATTGTTAAGGAATGATTCAATCCATCCTAATAATGGGTTACGTATTCCTAAGGAGTTCAGCTTATTTATTAGAAGCAAATGGTCAACGCGGTCAAAGGCTTTGAATATGTCGAAGTAGATGACTAGTACTAGTTGTTGTTTGTCTCGGCTGCTAGTTATATAGTTAAAGAAGTCAAGGTGACATGTCATGCATGATCTGGATTTTAGAAATCCATGTTGGTTGGGACTTGGAATATTGCAACTGAGCATATGTTTGAGAATATCATCTTTAGCTATTCTTTCCATAATGTACACGTTGGTTACTAGAAAAGACTAGGAAATTAAGTTTCCCTTAAGCATTATGAAATATAGAAATAGCCAGTAGTACAGCAATTGAGTTGTATTCTGTTTAGCAGAGTGATATGAGTAGTGTAACAATTAGTGATTAAGTTACGTGGAGTGGTCCTGAGAAAGAAAACTGGTTAGCAGAACTTGTTATGCTAAATTTTCATGACCGATTTTCGTGTGGTGTACGTTATACATTGCAAAGTGACTGATCAACTCATGTAATGGAAAAAGTACTACATTAAGGAGTTTTTGGAATTCAGTAGGAGATCGGCAACTACGTACAGTAAATGACGGTTCGTTCCATAATGCACTATACTGTTTTTGAAGAAACGTGAACGCTGTTTTGTCGGGTACCGATAGAGGATTTTCATGACTTCAAAGGGATATTTTCTGCCGTATTGTTGAAAGTGCCTTAACTAAATTGGCTCAAGTCCATATTTTCTGCACCTGTTTGCGTTTGCATAATAAGAGGAGCTCAAAGCTACGCTGAATATTTTCAATACGAACCCAATCATACCCATGCATAAAATCGAACATAACTGTGCTGTATTCAAGTACTGGACGAACCATAACTTTGTATAAGAAAACTCTAGCCTCAGTTGTGCACATTTTTCGGTGTAACAAGTCTGTGAGTCTTCGGCTTTTAGAAACAACTGATTTTGCGTGCTGACCGAATGTTAAGTTTTGTGAGTAGGTAACGCCTAGATCTTTTATGGAATTGAGGGTTTACAGAAAACAGTTGCCTAGGTGAAACCTGAAATTCGTGTGGGAGTTATTGAAGTGTAGGATATCACATTTGTCAGAATTGAACGGCAGTTGTCAATCATTTCTCCATTTATGTAGCCTATCCAGATCATCTTGAATATGTGTGAATCCCTCATTCAGAGTCGAATAGGGGAAGCTGTATACAATATTTAAGTCGTCAGCGACGCGGTATGGGGTACCACGCTCGATTACACTGCAGATGTCTTTAATGTAAATTAGGAAAAGCAATGGCCCTAGTACACTACCCTGGATCATTCCACTTCGCATGGGTCTGCGTGACAAGTAATTATTTGAGAATTTCACAACTTGGGAACGGTCTTCTAAGAAAGAATTGAGCCAGGATAACAAGGGGTCCGCGGAACCCGTACGACTTTGGCTTCAGAATTAGTCTCTTTTGTGGGACTTTATCGAAGGCTCTTTTGAAGTCAAAGAAGAGAGTTGTGACAAGCAAACTACGATCACGCTTAGCAGTTATATCATCAAAGTAATCAAGTGGGTGGGTGTCGCATGATCGAATTCCAAGAGGCCGTGTTGCGCTGGAGTAAACACTTTGTGAAGGTGGAGCTAAGAATCAATATCTTGCCCCATGACTTCTTCCATAAGCCTGGAGACTATTGACGTGATATTGATGGGTTGGTGGTCTTCGATATTGGAAGTTGGTCCTAGTTTGTGCCAGGGGGTCATAAACGACAGTTTTCAGCGCTCTGGGTGATCGCCATTTTTCAGGGACAGATTAAAAGCTTTAGGAGGATAATGGGTGTATCCTCACCACCCCTTTTCAACAAGATGGATGGAATTCCATCAGGGCCAGCATTATTTGATGTCCGGAGAGATGCTATAGTGAATGAATTTTTATGAGGTGAATGTTATGTTGACCAAAAAGTGATTTGGTGGTCTCGGAACATCAGGACTACCTACTATATCGTCGTTAGTAAAGTCGCTAGCAAAGTGGAATCATATATCCTGCGGGCCTTCGTATAGTTTTCTCCATCTAGTAATAAGTTAGGGATACTTATCCTGTTGCTGTTAATTCTTGATAAAACTGGTTTCACTAATGCCTCTATATTATCAGATCGCGGGCGGATAGTGCGTTCTATTTTGATGGACTCAGATAATTGATTAGATTTGTATGAATCATAAGTTCGCCTAAGTGCGATTAGTGATGAAACGTCATCACATCTGTCGAATAGTCTAGCATGCTTACGCAGGCGGTTTGGAATCGTTTTCACCAGTCTTGCTGGAGCGATGAAGTCATGCGCAAATCCTGGGTTCTCATGGAATGAGTCGTTTGTCTCTATCGCCGAGCTGCATGTAAAGTTTGGCGTAGGTATGGTTACAGGTCATCCCACTTAACGTGTCTGTAACGCCTGAGTAATACTTTTTTGGCGCTCATTGGTGAACTCATCCTGGTGTAAATATTGAATGTACAAAATGCTACTTTATGGCCTTTGCCAGGAAACTCTTTACCTACTCGAAGGGTAGTGGGGATGACACTATTGGTGATAAGTGTATCCCAAATCTTAGATGGCTTGATGGGATGCTTTACGTGTTGTTGCCAGTCTTTTGTTTACATTGTGTTCAAAATTCATTATACCGTTTTGGTGAGCGAATTGATTGCCAAACTACATCAGGCGTATTAAAGTCCCCACATCTCATTTTACCCGTGTGAGGTAGTGAAGTGGCGTGAGCAAACATGTCAGCGAGTTTCATGTCACCTTCAACATTTGAGCATGTGGGATGGTAGATACAACCTGTAAGATAGACATTGGAGTGAGATGGTCTTAGAACAGCCCAAAGTGAGTCTTTATCTGTGATGAGCTCTGGGAAGAAGCACCGTGTGCCCCTAATATCAGACCAGATAAACATAGTACTTCCTCTCCCCCTGCTATGGTTTCTGTCATCCCTGAATACGTGGTAGTTATCAATAGAAATATCCTTACCGCGAATCTGAGAGGTGCACCATACTTAAGCATAACTAGCTCTGATAACTAGTTGTATTCTACAGGATTGTTCTACATAATTTTATCACTAATTGTTACACTACCCATTTCACTGTGTTAAATAGACTATAACTCAGTTGCTGTAATACTAGCTACTCCTATACTTCATACTTCTTAAAGTAAACGAATTTCCTAGGCGTTTGTAACAAATACTTGTATACATGTATGCGTGTATAAAGGTGATACTGCTAAGAATGTCCTCAGGTATCTAGTGGCCTAATGGAAAGCGCTTGTCATGAAAGCTATTAATGTACAGTATATTGTAGTATTGAGATGGGCTCAAAGCAATGCAATGCTGCAGCTACAGTTATTGCAAAAAATTTCAGAGCTTAACATCAAAAAGGGGGTAGAGTGACCCATGCTGATCAGCAGATACCGTAGTAGGCACAAATGTGAATCGCTCCGATCTGTAGGACAGAAACAGGCATTTTTGACAGCTCGAGAATTAAACATTAGTCTGGATCCCTAACAATAGAAGAATATATAAGGTTTGTACAGATTTAAGTTGTTAATTTTAAAAAATGCTTTTGCTCCTACCATCTACAAGCCTGTTCACCTTCTTGTCAAGATGATAATCATTGGGGCCTACAGAAATTCGTGAGACATCTTACAGGTCAGCTTGTCCTACGGGTTCAAATTTTCCAGATCTTTGAATTCACCCCTCACTTAAATATCACTTACCTACCTCACGATAATCTTTTTATTTACGCACTATTATACTCTACTATATGTTAAATTCTTAAGTCTTTATTTGAGCTAAAACTTGCTCTTTGTTCATATTTGTTGCTACGTCGAAGTTTGGTTGGTATGATGAAGAACACAACAACACTTAAGTTTGAGCAAAGCTATATCTTCATCGAAAACATCATAGTTTCCATGCTTGGACGAATGTGCTTGGCATTAAACATTGCAAATGTGTACTATCACTCCAAGCACTTTATGGCTCCTTCTTGTATTTATCTTGTAAATGCACTTTCGATGATTTATTATCCATTGTTTTATTTTATACCATTTTGTGGCTGCGCAGAATTTCTTCTCTTCCTGAAATAGCGCTCAGTCAAGTGGCGGCACGGCAATCACCCAGGTATACGCTGTTCACTGGTTGACCATAACTATCAGCATGAAATGGGACGAAGTTTGAGTTGTCGCTCAACTTTGATGGTGACCTTAGTAAATGGTTTACAGTTTGACATTTATAAGAACCTGTTCTGATTGCTTGTACAATAATCGAACAATTTAAACTTTTGAAAAGGTAATAATTTATGATACTTCAGGATTGTAATTTATAACATATCTGATCGTGCCTGTAAAAGTGGCATACATTTCTTGTAAACTTACTCGTTTATACGAAATATAAATTATTGTTATTATATAAAACGATACACCAAGTGATAATAAATAATTGAAGAAAAACTTAGGACCCAAATGATGTAGAGAAGTCAGTGTAGGGCTCACCGATTGTAAGTTCGCGACTTTATCCTTAGGTGAGTTTGGCTGTCACACTTACAAAAAGACTGACTTCTTTTACCTGCGTCTCAATCAGTACCCCGCCTATCTTGCAAGTACTGAGGAACGAGTGAAAAGCAGAAATAAAAAGGATTCGCAACGTGCCTGTAACCACAAGCATACTTATAATGAATGTGATTGGAATTTAATAATATAAAAATGTTTACAGCTTATCTGTACCCAGAGGAGTAGTGAGCTCGAAGAGTGTGTTTGTACAAGAGTCCAGCGAGGGAGCAAGCGTGAAAGTGCCAAAACGTACAGGGAGTGAAGTGGCGTAGCGGCATCAAATGTGAGTGAGTTGAATCAAATGTTCAAAGGTTCCGTGTACAGTACTTTGACTTCTTGTGTCCAGTAAGTGGTTGAAAAACAGAATCGAAAGACCTGCATCGGAAATCGATGTCAAAAATGGCGATACAAGAATAAGTTTTAAGACTGAGACTGGATCACCTCCTGAAGCGTCAGACACAAAAGAGGCACAAAGTGCCCAAATATCTGCTGCGGCAAAGCGCAGAAGGGCAAGTAGCGCCAGCATGGTAATACCAGCTGTAGAAACAGCCACGCCAAAGCTCAGTGTGTGTAGTGTACGACTGGCTTCTGGATGCTGCGAAGAGAAAGTTGAGGTGCCGACAAATCAGAAGCTAAATAAACATAAGAAAGAAACAGTAACCGGGCTTACTAACGAGAACTCGACTGCTGTTAATACCAACCAAACTCCGAAACCTACGGGCTCTAGTTACTGCGTGATCAGCTGGAACTTAGAGGAATCTAAAAACACATCCAGCTGCCCGACATGCAGATGATCTGAAGGCGGCTAGCGCCATTATTCGGGAAATACCTCCCAAAAGAACAATTGGAGTCCACATAAGAAATGCCATCAGGGTTGGAAAACGAAACCCTGACGCTACGGAAACTTCCCAGCGACTACTTAAGATAGTTTGAGGGAACGAGACAGAGAGGAGCACCACCCTCAGCAACGCCTTCAAAATCAATGATGAAAGTTTAAAAATAAGGCTTCATTGGCCGTAAGAAGATAGAATCAAGAGAAAAGAAACGGCAGCTGAATTAAAGGCAAGGCTAGAGAAGGGCGACAAAGACCTCAAGCTATTGGGTTTTCGGGTGGGGAGGTCTCGGAAACCGATGCCACTGGGACCTCTCTTCATAAGCCGGATGAATACGTGAGTGTTTCAGTGTGCTATACAAACGTATGTAGTCTCAGGAATAAGCTGGCCAAATTGGTGAATTATCTGAAAGACTACAACCTGTGATTGCTATCGCTGAGACATGGCTGTTAGTGAGTGTAGACTTAACCCCACTCATACCTGGGTACATCTGCATTCGAGCAGACAGAATAAGTGGGGAGGTTGCCCTGTACATCTGGGATGACATAGGAACTATATCAACGTTGTCAGAAGCTCACGACAGCGTCACCAGTGAAGCCGCAAATTGTGTCATTAACTTGAACAAGAACACTGTGACAAATGAGGTTATTTATAAAAGTCCTGCTAGCCAAGCTGACGATTTCGTACTAAATCACCTCCAGACCTGGAGTAGTAGAAGTAGGTGTCTAATAGTAGATGGGTTTAGTGCCCTACATATCGATTGGGAGGAATTAACATCAACTGTCTTGTGCACTTGTTTCAACGGGGAGCTCACACTGACAGTGCTTGAATGTGCACTCGTGCAACATATGCATACACCAACACGGTATTACCCTGAGTATGATACGTCTACTCTAGGTTTGGTGCTGACACACCAGAACGAGGACGTTGGTAACATTGGGTGCCTTCCACCGCTTGCCAGCAGTCACCACGTAGTCATTACTTTTACGTCTAAGATTCATTCTCTCATACACAGGTCAACATCTGCTCGTCCTAACATTTGGAAAGTGGATACATCGGGAATCCGGAACGCAGCAGCTGTAGCTGAGTGGTCGGCTGGTACAAGTCGGACCGTCGAGGAAGCTTGGGTGGGATTTAGCAATACACTAGATTGTGTCACTTCACCTTTTGTACCTTGGTGCACTCCTCGAAAGCTATCGTATAAACCACCTTGGATAACTAGTGAAATAAGGAGGCTATTAATACGAAGGGAGATTTTATGGGACCAATTTATTATGTCAGGAATGGAAAATTTCCAGAAGGACTACAGTAAAATTCGAAATCTCTGTATGTGATTGACAAGTGTCGTATAGAGTGCGATAGACAGCTCGTACTGGATCAGCTACTAGCTCATGTGGGAAAACATGGCTTGCTGGCGGTGGAACAGGACGATCCTGCCTGACAAATCTATTGGCTAGGGAAGACTGGGTTGGGGCCAGAGATAAAAACCTTCTGTTGGACGTGGTTTTTACCGTTCTTAGTAAGGCATCCGATGAAGTGTCCCACTTAGGTCTCCTTAATAAACTTAAAGGTTTTGAACTAGACCAATGCCTGTGTGAGTGGTCCAGGGATTACTTAATGGATAGAAGGCAGAAGGTTAGAGTTGACGGTGTACTATCAGGGTGGAAAGCAGTACCCAGTGGAGTGCCTCAGGGAAGTGTATTAGGCCCTTTGCTATTCCTACCATACGTTAATGAACTACCGGGTATTCTTACTTCATCTTCATTATTATTTGCGGACGAAATTAAGATTTAGAAAACAGTAAACAATAACGATGAAAGGTCGACCCTACAAAGTGATCTAGATAAATTACCTAACTGGTCGAACCTGTGGAGTTTGGAATTTAATTCTAGGAAAAGCATGGTAATGCACTTAGGTCAAGAGTCTTATACATCGCACTTCCTAGGGGACACAGAACTAACCGATGTTAACGGACAGAAGGACCTAGGAATCGTTGTCAGCAATGATTTGAAAACAGCTGCAAATTGCAATGCAACCGCAGCTAAGGCTTTTCGAATGCTATGGGCACCACAAATCGCTTTCAAACGATTAGATGAGTCTATTTTCAAAGTACTCTAAGCAACATATGTCAGGCCTCACCTAGAATACTGCATACAAGCGGCTAGTCCATGCCTCAAGAAGGAGGGACATATCTTAGAAAGAGAACAAAGGTTAGGAACCAAATCAGTTAGTGGTATCTCACACCTTCCTTATGATAAGAGGATGGAGCATTTTAATCTCTTCCCGCTATCATACCGAAGGAAGAGAGGTGACTTAATTTTAGCATACCGTATAATTAAGATTAATTTGGGAACTGACCTTTATAGCCCTTTCTTCCCTTCTAGGATACATTTACGTGGTCACCTCAAAAAGGTTCCCAAACCGAGGACGATTACAATACGTGCAGAATTTAGATTCTCTCACAAAGTGGTCAGCGACTGGAACTCCTTACCTGATTCAGTAATATAAGCTCCATCGATGAACGATTTTAAAGAGAAGTTAGTTCTCTGCAGAGATATATTTTGCATGGATTAACACAGACCACGAGAGCTCACTACCCTAATCTGAATCTGACCAACTAGGAGAATAGTCTGGCAGATGCATACGACTGACATAAGAACCTCATTGTCGGGGAGAGTGAAATGCAACTTTTTTCTACTCTTCAGTGTCATTAGGGAACACCGTTACAGTAACTCATCCATTTTTTAAAGTTTTTCCTTCATGTCAAATGGAACATAGGGCTTCAACAGCACATCTCCACTTTCTTCCATATTCTATATCCCCCTCATCTAGGTACAGGTTTGTCCATAAAACCTCATCTCTTCCTCACATTACCCCCTGTGTGTCACCCTAGGACGACCCAGTCGTCACTTCCAATTTGTATTCTACTCGAGCACTGGCCTGGTATGCGATGCCATTCGATGGTTTCCTCAATATATGCTCCATAAGTCTCCGTTCTCTCCTATATATTTGTTGAGTGATCGGCTATTGGTTGCTTTGTTGCCAGCCAGAGATTCTTCTGGCTAAATCATGCCCCACTTTTAGCGGGGCAACATATTATAAAGTTAGTATTCTTCTTTTAGGTCCTACACAAAATATCATTCTCAGACAATAAGGACATACAACTCTCACCGGAAGACTCTTACGATCTGTGTAACCAAACTCGCACAGAGACAATATAAGCCTTTAAATCACACCCCACGAAAACCTCTTCGCAGTCATGTATTCTGAAATATGGAACATCCTGCCCTTAGAAGTCAGAAGTTTCAAACGCTCTCTGTAGAGACTGTTTCACTCTATTGATTACATTGGCAAACTATTTCTCGAACGAATCAATCATTAGTTTACTACAGTACGTGAAGAACGCGTAAAATCTAACTAATTACTCTATAAACAGTAAACAGATGGTCGCATAGATGTATAAAATGACTAAGCAGGAATAAATATATATGTTTACTAGATGGCAATGTGCTACGAATACAAACATGTATGTCCAAACATGAACTCCGTACCCCTGCATACATAATTTGTCTTACCTCTCTGGTATTTGCTGCTTGCCTCTTCTCTTGTATTTGCATTCTAGTGGAAGTTGCACAGATCTACAGTCAGAGTGAAGCTGAGCAAGAATTGCAGTCACTTATTCATATATCATCCTTCAAGGTTTTGGCTAGCAATGACTTAGTATCCTTGGAATATCCACCGTCACCATAAGAGGACGCTGCACAGCAACCTATACAAGCAGTACCCATGATCTAAACTGGTTTACAAACAGTTTTCTACATGTTAGTCAAGTACAGAACAACCATGCAGCAACAAATGGCGGCCAACCTGGGTGCAGTAAAACAAATCTGCCTGACAATAACCGATATTAGTCTGCATTCAGTACAATTCACTTCTGGTGTTACTTACGATGAAAATGCTGACAAATCTATACGAATACATCACTTATTTTAAATCAATACCCAATCTGGATATAAATCAGCAATAATGTACGACGCCGCACGCAACTAAGTTATATGAGGGAATTGACTTCGAGTTTTATTTTTTCCCCAAATATTTGTAATCCATCCAACATATACTTGGGTTTTTGCTTTTGCGAAGACAATATTTCTATATTTCTTGATGTGTTCCATTGAATGACTGATTAGCAAATTCTTCCCACAAACTAAAAACTAAATTGATAGCAACCATGTAATTCCATCGTGAACCAGATTTATGTAATTTAAATAATACTTATCTATGCCTGTACAACTGGTGTGTCACACAGCGATAGGAATAAATATATGTATATAAATAGCTTGGCTTCGCACGGGCTAGAAAGCCAGTGAGCTAGTAAACTAGACGAGGTTAACTCATTCGTAACATAGGCGAATATTTAAACATATCAGTTGTGCAACCACGACTAACTTATCAAGGTTGCAAGCCCACAGAAAAACCACTAGGGCCAATCCTTTCACTACTAAATATTGCAATCTTTGGAACCAACCACCTTCTGAAATTAGATCTTGTGAAAACTCCGATGGGTTCAAACGGACCTTAGGAAGACTCATCGATTTGTCCACTCTAGTTCGTTTGAAAGACCACGACTGTTGGTAGAATGGTTAACCAAATACAGACAATTCTCTAGCTAAGTCAACTACATCTATTTCAATACTATCACGTATGTGGCGAGTGTTTCTAGTCCTAGGGTATCACATCTAGTGGAGTAGTTCGCACCATTTTTGGTTCCGAGTAATTTTAACGTGAAGTACCTCTGCACTCCCTCGACTTTCGATTTGTCCTCTATGCGTATACTACCATACATGAATGAACAGTAGTCAAATAAATGACGCACAGAAACCTTGTACAACAGAATTCTAGACTCATTTCTGTGGAAGTTCCTGAGCAGAAGGCCGAAAAGTCTGCGTGACTTTGACACTTGTTTGGAGATATGTTCAGAAAATGATAAGTTATGTGAATATTTCAGCCCTAGGTCCAGTACAGATTTCAGTCGTTGAAGTGCATGGCCTTGAATTGTCAGGTCAAGTTCTAAGTTGTTGCAACCTATGCAGAGCCAGCCACATTTTTCGACATTAAATTGGAGTTGCCAGGTGTCACACCATCTATCCATTTTTTCTAATTCTTGCTGTATGGCGCCTACTTTTATTCCAAGATCTGTGCTCTTGCATTTATACGTCACTTTTAAGTCATCTGCATATAGTATTGGTTTACCTACACTAAAGCATTCACAGATACTGTTTATATATATTATAAGAGTGGGCCTAATACACTTCCCTGGATCACACCACTACTTACTGGTTTAGGCCTTGAGATTATTGAGCCAACTTTCGTTGTCTGCCTTCGGCCACAGAGAAATGATTTTATCCAGCTCAGGAGAGGGTCACATATCCCTAGTGAGCATAACCTGCTGACTAGCAGATTATGGGGAACTCTGTCGAAGGCTTTTGTTATATCGAAATATAGTACAATTACTAGTTCTCTGTTGTCCCTACTTCGTGTAACTTCGTTGAAAAGTCTATGTGACAGGTCATACATGATCTCTTTTTTTTAAGAAATCCGTGTTGTGATGGATTGATAAGTAAGTTGTCTGACACTTGGTCTTTAACCACTTTCTCGATTATTCGGGATATTACCGGTGTTATATTGATAGGTCTATAGTTGCATACACTGGTTTTGGCCCCTGCTTTGTGCTTAGGTAATATGTATGTGGTTTGTCACACTTCAGGATAAGTTCCAGTTTCCAACGAGAGAGTAAATATTCTAAGTAACAAGACTACCATTTCCGTGCTACCATTTTTGTATATGACAGATGGTATGTCGTCTGTTCCAGTACTACCATTAGACTTCAAAGTCTTAATCACTGAGTCTATATTTTGTATATTAAAGTCTATTTCGCCTAATTTGTGGTTACTTTTGCAGGTCATTTGGAAATTTAGGGTCGGGTGCACTCTGGCGTCATTGCAAAACCAGTCATTGAGGATTTCACTTATAACCTGGGGATCATTGTATATTATACCCTTATATAGCAAGCTGCCTACATTATTGTCTTTACTGCTTTTTAGATGTTTCTGCAATATCCTACAAAGTTCCTGAGTTTTGGAGTTACCCACAAGCTCTTTATTTTCTTCAAGTTGTGACATCATTTTGTGTTTATCTTCAAGCCGTTTGAGAGTTTCATGTATTTGGTTTAACGCATTAAATTCCTTAAATACATGGTATTTCCTTTTCAATTTCTTTAGTTTTAGTCGCGTTTTGCGGTCTATAAATAAAGTTGGTGTCTTTAGAGCAGATTTCAAGGGCGCGATTGCGTCTCTTGCTGGGCCAATTGTTTTGTAGAAAATCTCAAGTGATACTTCTAAGTTATTGTTGATGAAGTATTCTTCCCAGTCAGAACTTCTCAACAGATATGATAGGAATCTTCTCATTATTTACATATAGATAAAAATATATACAATTAGTATAATAAACTGCTATTTTGTGTAGAAATGACTACATGCAGTCAATAACTACCCATTTTTATATATTTTTCTAAATTGTATGTAATGTGATGCTAGTACATTCCGTAGTACTTTTCCAGTTATACAAGCTGATGAGTCACTTAACAATATCTAACTTAAGCCATATAAAAATTGGTTGTGAAAATCCAGCATAAGAAATTCTGCTAACCGGCTGTTTACCTAAGGATCATTCCACATAAACTTATCACTAAATGCGTCGGTGGTATAGCGGTTAGGACGCTCGCCTACCATGCACATGGTCCAGGGTTCGATCTCCGACCGACGCACTCCTTTACCTCACTAAGCCAGAATTAATGCTGGTAAAGAGGTAAGGTTGGGCGTGAGGCTAGCAACCCCATCCTGTAAAATAAACACTGCTACAGAAACTTCAAGCCTCTAGCTTGAAGCCCTATGTTCCACTGGGGAACGTGAAGGAAAAAAGAGTACCAGATAAACTTTGAAAATAATTGATCGTGCCTGTAAAATTGGCATGCATTTCATGTAAACTTACTTGTTTATACGAAATATATATTATTATTACTCATCTCGCTCTGCTTAAAAGACTATACCTTAGTTCGCAGTAGTGCTGACTACTTCTACACATTATACTTTCTAAGAGAAACTTAATTTCCTAGTCGTTCGTAATAACTTCTTATACATGTGTGCATGTATAAAGATAATACTGCTGGAAATGTCCTCATGTATGTGTGTGTCTGGTGACCTAATGGGAAGCACTTGTCATGAAAGTTATTTAGAGGAAGTATGCTGTATGATTGGAACGGGCTTAAGGCAAGCCATACTGCAAATGAAGTTGTTGCAAGAATATCTTGGAGCTTAACACCGAAAAAAGTGGCGCATGCTGATCAGCAGATATGCTGAGGACAGCAACTTCGACTTTGGACAGGTCGCCTGTTAAACATGAGTTCAGATGCTTAACATATGAAAAACAATAATGATCGTTTAGATATAAATTTTGAAAATGGTGCTTCTGCTCCTAGCATCTATAAGCCTGCTCAGCCTCTTGTCAAGGTGCGTCGAATGTTAGTTTTGTGAATATTTCATGTTAATTGTAAAAGTTTGCAGCCATATTTGAAAGTCACTCGATCTAATGGTAAGTTAAATTTGGAGAGAGAGAGAGTGGTTTAATCGGAAGTAGCATCTTACTGTGCTGATTTGTTTGAAAATCTCGGTAGCCTTCCGAGTTTCCTATATTGTATGAGCGTTTCATGCGCAATTGTTTGTTTTTGACTTCATAGTAAAAAGACAAATCGGCTGTCTTTCCAGAGGCTCTCTTTAGCCGGCCACATTCTAGTCAAGACCTACATTTTTTTGATAGTTTCTGAGTACTTTGAAGTTTCCGTAGTGTTTAGATTGGTTTTCCGTGGTAGAGTTGATATCCACTTCCAGCACTCCATCTCACAGGCTTACGACCTGCTAAAGAGCTAAACGACTGCAGTACTTATTTGCCACGCGGTGATGCACGTGTAGTACCATGTCTGAGCTAACTGATCAATGAGGTTCCACATGTATTGAGACCGAACTCACCTCCTTGTCGCCTGGTTGTCAAGGAGCCAGTTATGCAGATTCACTGCAGCCTCGCTCATGCTGATATATACCAGATGGAACACGTCATCCATCGAAACTTTGGGCGGCCACTGCTGCATCCTGGTGTCTCTGAGTTCTATCACTTGTGATGTCTAGTTGAATTAAGCCGCCCCTACAGTCATCGCGAGTGCTCCTCACAACCATGTTAACGCAGGTATAGAAGCAAAGATTAGGTGATTGTATCATGGAGGCACTTACAACTTCGAAACGAGAATAGCGAAGAGTGTGAAGCAGTGCCGCGATCCTTGATCTGGAGTTTAGTGGCCATCGAATTTCTCTGTTCGGAACTCCACAAACACTACACTGTAACCACAGTGTCGCCTCTAAGGGTGAACTTATTGCTAACATCTACAGTGCTTTCCACATGCCTGTTTATTACTCAATCGAGAGTGGTTAAGTTTTTTGATTCCTTTACGTTCTAAGTAGAGTAGGGCTTCAAGCTAGAGCTTTGAAGTTTCGGTAGCAGTGGCATTTGTCCTTTTGGGGTGGAGTTACTAGCCTAATGCCCAACCTTACCTCTTTACTAGTCTTATTACCAGCTTAGCGAGGCAAAGTAGTGCGCCGGCCAAGGATAGAACCCTGGATCACAAGCATGGCTGGCTGGCGTTCTACCGTTAAGCCACCGAAGGCTGAGTGGTTTACTGGAGAGCACTAATGGGACAATTAGTGCCCTTCCTCGCCGTTCTCTCTATCGATTTACGACAAATACCTGAAATGATGTAATATCCCTCCCCCACTCCCCGAACACCCTCCGTTCATTCATCCACGGATTAACCTCCTACCCTACTTCTGTTCACTCACGAATCGAGCCTAAAAGTTGAGGTTCAAACCCCAGTCCTAACCTTTGCTCAGGTAGGTTCGTGAATCACGTAATTGATTGGCATGCACTAGAGGTCTGTCATCTAGCTATCATTGGAAAAATGCCTGTGGTCTTCTTATTTGTGGATCAGTACACCTAATTGGCATCTATTTTCATTTCCACTGTCCACCAGGATCAAGGTGATAATTCTATTCTTCATCTCAGATGCCATTTAAAATCACGCATGCACAGCACCTAAATACGTATTTCATAAAAGATTGTCATTATTGCTGCTCACTGTAGTCAGCCGGGACCCTACCGTGCATTCTATCACGACAACCTTCCCAAATTCTACAAACTAGCCGCTTGATGAACAGGGTACCAAGTCTCTTAAACTTGGCACTGAGGAGAGGAGACAGAGCAACGAGGTGAGACTGCATAGAATGCAAGGGATTCACCCTCCACTCTTCCATTTTGATTCATGCTAACTTTACGCATGCTGTTCAACATACGTCCTGCTTTGTTTATCTGTTTGCTCATCAATTGTCTAAATACATTGGCGGGCTCCTGAGAAGCCACTCAGCTGGTCGTTTCAATGAGCGAGAGCGTTAAGGTTGTCTGTCGTGTAAGACCACTTAATGAACAAGAGAAAGCAAATAAAAGCGAGGTTGTGGTGTCATTCCTTGGTGATGGAAACACAACTGTATCTATTGGGGTATGTTTGATGGCTTTTTAATTTGTGACAACTCTTATATCTAGGGTAAAATCTTCAGCTTCGATCATGTAGTTCAGCCGAAGGCATCTCAGTTAGAGGTGTATGAAGTTGTGGCCAAGCCCATTGTTGTAGATGTATTGAACGGGTATAATGGGACAATATTCGCCTATGGTCAAACTTCAAGTGGAAAGACTTTTACTATGGAGGTATGACATTCTGTTTTCTGATTATTTCTCCTCAGGGTACTTTAGGTGACCCAGACTTTGAAGGTGTTATCCCGCGGATAGTTCGAGATATATTCAATCATATAAACCAAATGGACGAAAACCTGGAGTTCCATACTAAAGTAATTTTTGTGGCGCTACTCTTCTTAACTTCAGGTTTCTTACTTTGAAATATACATGGACAAAATCCGTGATCTCCTTGATGGTAATTTTTTCGATCTAACTTATATCTTGATTCAGTGTCGAAAACAAACCTGCAGGTCCATGAAGATAAAGATCGAGTTCCTTACGTGAAAGTAAGATATAATTCCTCCTGACAAGAATCTTCAAGGGTGTCACGGAAAAGTTGGTTTCCACTCCAGAAGAGGTTTTTAAAGCCATTGGCGAGGGGAAGGCTAACCGTCATGTGGCCGTGACGAGTAAGTATTCTGAGTGTTGGCGTTGTTAGCTGGGCTTGGTGGTCTGACTGAAATATTACGTTTTTGTGCATGAAATTTAAGTTATCTTGAGGTTATCTGCTGACACTAATTTGTGGCTACTCATCCATTTATAGACATGAATGAGCACAGTTCTCGAAGTCACTCAGTACTCCTGATCAATGTTCGACAGAAGAACTTGGAAACTCAAAAGAAACTACGTGGGAAACTTTATCTTGTTGATTTGGCTGGTAGTGAGAAAGTTGCGAAGACAGGCGCTGAGGGCACTGTATTGGATGAAGCCAAAAATACTAATAAATCACTTTCTGCTCTTGGTAAAGTGATCAATGCACTTGTAAAAGGAAATGTAAGTTTATACTTTCAGGTGGTGGTGGTATTCTAGCCACTGTTGACTTAGAATTTCCACTCGATTATGACACATGTCGAATTGTTGTGTTTAAATCACGCCTTTCTGTATGTGCTCGCTTCTTAGCAGAGTTCTGTACTGTGTATGTTTCTGAGGCAGAAGAATACGTCACCTTAAATCATACTTTTAGCCTCTACAGCGACCTGAATCTCTTGTCTGCATATGTTGTACTTATTTGAAGATGACTGCTACTACCTTATCAACCTATTGATATTTTAAATAATTTTCTGTTTTAGCCTCATGTTCCTTATCGTGACTCTAAATTAACCCGCATTCTTCAAGAATCTCTTGGAGGTAATGCAAAGACCACTATGGTGATCTGTTGCTCTCCTGCTGGTTGCAATGATACCGAAACGAAGTCCACCCTAATGTTCGGTATGCGAGCTAAGACCATCAAGAATCTGGTATCAGTGAATGTAGAAATTACGGCTGATGAATGGCGTCGGAGGTACGAGCAGGAGAAAGAGGAATATGCCAAATCACGCGCTATTGTAAGTCATCAGAAGAGTGAAACAGAACGTTGGCGAGCAGGTAAGAAATATTTACTGTAACTGTTTTCTGCTTAAGTTTAACTTGAAGGTTTTGAAATTAAGGATTCAAAATTGTATATGTACTAATTACCGGTGTTCAATTTAAGCTATTTCTGTATCATAGTTACGTTCATTTATTTATCTTTTTGTAAATTGTATCTTTGTGACTATGAATAAAGAATGTAAAGTATTGGAATGTGAACAAATAGCACAGAGGGAAAGTAAGATATTGGTGTGGGGGTATACTTGGAATATTAAAAATATCAGCAGCATAAAGTGACTTTCGATGAAAGCAAAAATAAGGATGGGGACGTGGAATATTCGTACAACGTACGAAACCGGAAAGGCTGCTCAGGTAACCTTGGAAATGAGGAGATATAAAATAGAAGTGTCGGGAATCTGCGAGAGCAGATGGAACGGATGTGGAAGGAGCCAACTACCAACTGGAGAGACAATCTACTCCGGTCACCCAGAGGACGATCACAAGCACACCGAGGGAGTAGTCATCATGGTGTCACCAACAGCAGCTAAAGCTCTCATGTAGTGGGAACCAGTCTCCTCCAGGATAATGACAGCCAGGTTCAACTCAAAAGGAAGGAAGGTTACAATCATTCAATGCTATGCGCCTTCAAACGTCTCAGAAAAAAAGAAGGAGGATTTCTACAGTCAACTACAAACAGTAATGGACAACGTCCCAAAGAGCGATATCAAAATCCTGATGGGCGACATGAATGCGAAACTGGGAGGAGACAATACAGGAAGAGAACTCACCATGGGTCGTGAGGCCCTCGGTGAAATGAACGAAAATGGTGAACTCTTCTCAGACTTCTGCGCCTTCAATGATTTGGTGATTGGTGGCAGTGTGTTCAAACACAGGGATATACACAAGGCAACATGGATTTCACCAGATGGACACACCAAAACAAACCGGATAGACTTCATTTCAATCTCAAGGAAGTGGGGACGGAGCCTACTGGACACAAGGCCGAGGAGAGGAGCAGATGTGGGTTCAGACCACTATCTAGTACAAGGGACTTTCAAGGTGAAGCTAAAAGGCTCGAGGATAGCTGGGGATAGGTCACAATGCAAGTTCAACACTCAAAAACTGAAGGACACTTTCCCCTCAACTGTCAAAGCAAAGCAGGAAACAGCACGTAGCATCACTGAGGAATCATACGTGGAAGACCATTGGAACTCTCTGAAGGTGATTTTTAACGAAACGTGTTCAACGGTTTTAGGAAGAAAGAAGAAACAAGATAAGGAATGGCTCTCAACGGACACTTATAAGCTAATAGAGGAGAGGAGAATGGTGAAAGAGAAAATTATTCAACGCAAAGACGGACAAGAAAAGGAGACGCTGAGTTCAACTTACACAGCACTGGACAAAGAAGTGAAGAAGAGTGCCAGGAAGGACAAAAGACAATTCTACGACAACCTGGCCACTGAAGCTGAGAGGTCAGCAGGCAAAAGGGACCTGAGGACACTATATCAGATAACCAAGTCTATATCCGGGAAGAGATCAGCACAAATGAAACCTATAAAAGACAGCCAAGGGAACCCAATTACCAAGGAAGAAAGACAGATTAAACAATGAGCAGACCACTTCAAAGGACTCTTGAATCGACCACCACCTACAACCCGTCCAGTAATACCAACAACAGCACGTACACAACTGCAGGTTGACACCGATCCTCCAACGAAAGCTGAAGTCTTGAATGCGATCAAGCTTCTGAAAGCTGGAAAAGCAGCTGGACCAGATGGAATACCGCCTGAAGCACTGAAAAAGGACCCAGAGATGATAGCAGATATGCTGACTCCATTATTGCAAAAAGTCTGGAAGGAGGGAAAGGTGCCTACTGATTGGAGGAAAGGTTACCTCGTGAAATTACCAGAGAAGGGCAACTTAGGACTCTGCAAGAACTGGCGAGGAATCATGTTCCTGTCGACGCCAAGTACAATCCTGAGTCGCATCATTCTGGAGAGAATAAAAGGCGCACTGGATACAGAACTCCGACCAGAACAAGCTGGATTCAGCAAAGGCATATCATGTTCTGACCAAATTGCAACTCTACGCATCATCATCACAGAACAAAGCATGGAATGGCAATCAAACCCCTACCTCAACTTTATAGACTTTGAGAAGGCCTTCGATAGCGTTGACCGCGAAGTCATTTGGAAACTAGTCGAGTACTACGGCTGGAAAGAACACTATGAGGAGCAGTTTAATTGGCCTACAGCCGAACATCCAACACCTCCCTGAATGGGATATAGACACAGGTCCTCCGTCTTTAACTGAGGTGATACAATCTGTGTTATATGTTAAATTTCAGGTGAAACTGTCAATCAAGCTGATTACTTCACGGAAAGTCAATATGCTCGTGCTATAGATAATACATGAAATTTGATAACTTCACCCAGTGTTCCCAGCACAGCAATGCTAGACAGCGTCTGTGCTTCTGCACCACTATCTGCTGGTCTCACAAATGTATCTCCAAGTAGTCTATTTCGTCTCCTGTTGGTTATTGTCCTTTTATAATACTTAGTGTTAATACTATTTGTTATTTTCATTTGACATTTCACCTTATGTTATTGAGGAGTTTTGTGTAAGTCGGTGAATCTAGTGACTTCTAACTCCCCTTCCCCACAATGTTTTGTTAATGTAGGGAAGTAGTGATATTTTTCTTTTCAGTTGGTGATAAAGTTAGCACTTTAGGTAGCTTTGTTTTCCCAATGTTGACATCGGTGGTAGGACTGTAGCTGGGGTTGCAGAAGCTCTTTGTGATCTAAGACGAAGCGGATTGCGTCAACTGACCGACAGCATAGCTCCTCCATTCTGATTGTATGCTTGCCTCGGTTTTTATTCTGTATGCGAAGTTATCGAAATGTATTTGATGATTTGTCAGTTTCTTTTTGATCTTGTTTTTTTGAAACCATGAGATATTACAGGTTCTTGTCGTATCATAAATATTATGTAGAATGTTGATCATCGTGTGTTGTTTCTCTCTCAGCCTGCATTCTGGGTTTGGCTTGGGCAAGAAATGTTGGAGATGAACAGTTGCAGTTGCTTTATCAACAACTTGACGACAGGGATGATGAAATAACTAAACAGGTTGAGACAATATGGCGTCTTCAACAGCAAAATGAAGAGCAAGACATGATGAACGATTCTCTGGGGAAAGAACACAAAGAAGACTTGAAAGAAATCACAACTCTTCAGGTAAGTGGTGGTAGTACATGTTGTGAACTTCATATAAATTTATATATCCATGGAAGTGTATTGAAAGGTGATACATTTTAGCCATTATAATTAACTGCTTTTATCATGTGATTAGTTTTTTGAGGTCCGTTGTGTTGGTTTTCATGGGGGAGTAGAAGGCGATGGGTGAAGGTTGAGAGAAGGCAAGACTCAATGGCCACTTGGATTTCGACGAAGTTGTTGATGAGTCACACCCATTGTATGTGAGCGCTAGTGGTACCACTAGTACCTTGTTGGTGGTTGCCCAAACCCTGTGTAGGAAAAGTGAGGTTCTTAGCGCGTTACCCATCGACTGGTAATGGAGTGCATAAAAATGTATGAGCCACAGTTGAATTCCTGTTTTTTATTGAATAGAAATTATTGAATGTGAATACTATGTGATGGGCATATATGCTCTTGTGACTATTGTTTCAGATGAGCTTCTTCTTAAAGTGGTGTTTGATATTAGTTAATGACAATAGTGTTTTTGTATGATATTGTCAAGAGGTTTTTTTTTATAAAAAAATATTATTTTTGCAATAAA
Organism: Trichobilharzia szidati; assembly: GCA_944472155.2. Lineage (NCBI taxonomy): Eukaryota > Metazoa > Platyhelminthes > Trematoda > Strigeidida > Schistosomatidae > Trichobilharzia > Trichobilharzia szidati. The sequence continues at coordinate 30,395,622 of OX235279.1, forward strand.
TCTCTCATGTGCTTTTATGTGAACTAGCCTATTGTGTTTTCTTCCTCCTCAGAGTGCATGTTACTTTGTTTACTTATTTTAGTGAACTTTCAAGCAGTAGTAACAGTAGCAGTGGTGGGAGTAATAGAAGAACTGTGGTTTGACTTCACTGGTGAAGATGATAATGGAATAGGCATGATTTTTCATCATTCATAGTGGATGAGTGAAATTACTGAACTCACGTGGTACTTACACATTAAGTTGAGAAAGACTGTAAATAGATGAGATGTGGAAGGACATTATGGAAACTTTTAGACTGAAGTGTAGGTGTTTGTCTTAAGTCTAACCGTTTCATAATTATGATGAATCGGCAGGTATTAGAGTACTAAAGTTATTTCCCTCTTCTTTCTAAAGCACACAATGACTGCCACTGGTTTTTGACAACCAGGAACTCGGATTCTGTCTATCCACTAATCTCTTTGTATTCTAGGTGGTATCAGTTATCCACTTTCATCCTTACTGCATCCTCCTTGCCTCCTCACCCCCTCTGCTTTGTAGAAGAAATACTCACCGAAGTCAACATAACTCACATAGTATTGTATTGATAGAATTATTATGCTCATGGTTTTGTTATTTTTGTGAAATGTTTCCTCTAAATGCAGTTTTTTTCTCCACTCATTGTGTGTCGTGGCTGAATACCAGTCAAGCAAAGATACAGTGAAGGAAGTCCTGCAAGCCTTAGGAGTATTAGCAATAAATTATGACCAGAAGGCTGAAGGAATTGATGCAAAAACGAAAGAACTTGAAGAGGCTCGAGCAATTTTGCTACAACAAACTCGTTTGATGCATAGTAAAGACGGTGAATTGTCACAGTTGGAGGATACACATCAAAATCAGAAGAAATATACTGAAATGATGGCTAGCTTGTTGAAGGATCTAATTGATGTTGGTGAATGCTTGAATGCTCAAATCACGGTAGGCTTAAAAGTATGTATCAATTTTGTTTTATTATTGAATGGGTTCTTGTTCCAAGGATGTGAGTGGCGTGGGTAGGGAAGTAATCATGGCACATACACTATTTTGATAAGTTCACTATGGCTGTATGAGCGTATTATTGTCGCATAGAATCTGGCCTATTCGCATAAGTCGTTGTTGCCGCATTAAATTACATCAGTGGAGTAAATAATAAAAAGTAACACGATGGGATGGATGGATTATCTAATGACGTCTTTGATCGCATTCAAATGAATGATAACGCAACGCACTGACCATCTCCTCTCGTTTCGCTTTCAATCACAAGACTGTGAGACAGTGAATGATATGGAAACCATCAGGACAGCATTTGTAGCACGTGTTGAAGCCGCCACCGAAGGTACCATCGGAAGGATGATATCACTTTTGAGGGGACTATCTCTACCAGTTTGTTTGTACTTCTGTGCAAGCTTCTGTGTTGAAATTCAGTTAGTCAATTGTCAGTATTATTTGACCCGAACTTTCTGCCTATTGTGTTATCAGTGCGGTTTTAATCCGTAATTGCACAAAAGGACATCATTCCTTAGTAATTATAATCGTATTATCTTTTGTTTTATCCGATCTTCGTGATTATTAGACTTTGTAATTTTATCAATTTGACCGTTGACCGACCGCAAATAGTTTTGGGACTTTCTCACCCATTTTCTGCCTTGATATATGCTGTCCCAAACAAACACTATTCAAACGCCTCGACCGCTTCTCATATCCTTATCTCAGGCAACTTCGCAGGCGAAAAGAAACATTAGATACACTGTCCTTCTACTATAACTACTTCTAATGTTACAAAACATGTAGCTGATAACTTTCATGACTTTAATGCTCTCGATGTTCTAAAATGTTTTAAAATGCTGAAGCCCTGACGTAGCCTTGGCCCTGATGTATACCTGCATGTGTTCTAAAACAATGTGCAGATGCTTTATGTTCTCCACTAACTAACATCCTAAATGCCTCTTTCTCCAAAAATGTACCTGATGCATGGAAAGGCATTAAAATAGTCCCTGTCCCTAAACCTGGAAATAGCAAAACCGTAAAGTTCAGACCCATTGCTATCACTTTCCCGTTTCTAAAGCTTATCGAAACACTAGTACTTCTTAAACTTGAACCCTCCCTTAAAAGCTTTGAAGACCCCAAACAATTTGCCCTATAGACAGGGTAGGAGCACTTTAGACGCTGCAGCCGTCTTACACAACAGTATCGTCTCATCATTAGATTAAGGTGCCAAATACGTCTGCTGCACGTTTCTCGACTTCACTTCTGCTTTCGACTCTGTACCTAGATGTCTCTTGCTAAATAAGCTCTCGATGACAAAAATTGAGTCCTGGGTCACTAACTGGCTGCATTCCTACTTCTCCAACAGAAAGCAGTACACCGTATACAGAGGCGAATCCTCCTCTGCTGCGCTCACTGAAGCTGGTGTCCCCCAAGGTGCTGTACTCTCCCCACTTCTCTTTTCTTTCTTTCTACATGACTTACCATCTTCAAATGACATTACTTTTGTCAAATATGCTGACGACCTGACAGTATCTTTGCCTATCAAATGTCAAAGTGACTGCTCTGAACTTGATGGCTTTCTGTCAGAAATCAGCCAGTGGTCCAAGGAAAACGGTCTTACCCTAAAGCCCTCCAAATGCCAAACAGTCAATTTCACCTTTAGGCATAAATCCGACCTAAACAAACTGGTTGGCTCTCACGAGGTGTGCAACATAGATGGCACTGAAATAGAAACCAAATCGGAAATTAAATACCTAGGCGTCATTCTATCTGCTGATCTCTCCTGGTCGTCTCATATCTTAGTGATTTCTAAAAAAATATTCCGTCTTACCTTCTACATCAAGAAGTTAAGATATTCTGGAATAACTCAAACCTTACTCTTACGATTCGTTTACTCTCGCATTCTGCCTATTATTCGCTATTGTTTCCCCTTAGTTTTTCCCGGGCTACTGAAGAAAGACTATACCTTATTATGCAGGATGTTAAAGGTTGTCAGCAGGGTAAGCAACGTGCCACTTAACCAGCTTGTTAATATTCTGGTCGACAGGCACATGGACTCATGTGAAAAATGGGCCAAAACCATTTTATCTAACTCACACCACCCTCTTCACTCACAACTCTCCCCTCGCATCTCATCAGGTAAAACAAGAAGCCTATATAGAAAACTATATGCTCGCACCAGCAAGTACAAAACTCAACCATACCCTACTTAGCTCGTGTTCTGTGTGATAAAGAAAGCATTAGGCGTGACACCTATAATTCAATAAATAGTCAGTAGTACAACTGGACCTCGTCTTTCCAACTCATATCATTTGTAGGTACAACATTTTCTTTCTTTCTTTTCCTTTTCTCTCTCTCTTTTTTTCCGTTATGTGCTGCTTTGTTTCTTTCTCTGGCTTACGCCAGTAAAAATGACAGCACCTACTTTTCTAACACCTTCAAACACTGTTCACCTTTACCTTTGCTACCAACATGCCAATATGTTATTGTCATAATGAACCGAGATTTCCTTAATCTATGTAGAATTCTATTTATTGATAATGTACTAACTGGATGCAATACTGTATAACAAATGCTGAGAATTCCATTCTGTATCACAAGTACTGTTTATGGAATAAAGCAAATTATTATTATTATTATTAAAACACACGAATTTAAGACCGAGTTGATGACTTCATCAAAAAGAATTTTTTTCCTTGTACCCGTCTTTTTGGTTCAGTACAGGAGAGAAAGCATGCTTGTATTGGTGAGTGTAATTGAATAAAAACGGAGTCGAATTAGTTAGTTAGTTGGTTGGTTATATTTCTGTCAGATATTACTTTAATGAATACATACTTGAGTTTATGATATCTGATGTTGTTGGTGAATGCTTTACTCTGTGGACTTAAGTTTCGTGGTTGTTGTTATTGTTGTGGTCTATGAGGGGATATAAACCCCTGTTACATTGTATTACAGTCAAGAATATTTCGGCTGACCTGTTGTAATTCACATCGTCTTGTCGCAGCTTGATTGGCAGTTGTTGAGTGAGTGTTTTGTCGACTATGTTCAGTTCACCGGCTAGGATTGGATGTCATGGGGTTAAATAGACTGTTGGACCTCAATCCTCTCCGGTGGGACTGATCACTCTGAAATGACTAGTCAGTTTGCAAAACTTCATTTCCATCTTGATTTACTATTTCCACTCCGACAGTTGATTACAATTTCTCGTTTTTTTTCTTTGCTTCTCTCTTCTTTGTTTTCTGTTGACTACGACGACATCAGAAACCATCTGTTGGTTCTGAACGATTCGATGAAGAGTTTACTGTTGTTCGTTTGTATATAAGTAGGATGAAAAGTGAGGCAAAATCACTGCATTCACGTGTACGTCAATTGGAAGAGGAACGTGTACAACATGAACAGTTAGTGCGTAAGAGCGAAGATGAATCTAAAGATCTTCAAACACGACTTCATGCTGTAAGTCAATTATATGTTGTATTGTTATGATGAGTGACATGTGGTTGTATGTGTGTGTGCGTGCGTGTGTATGCGTTGTCATTTTGCTGTTTTCTTATTAACTGGTTAGACTAGATATTATAGACTGGTAAAGTTGTCGCTTTCCCGGAGTCCGTCCATCGACATATGTGTAGATACATGCAGCTACACATGCTTGAAAGCCGGTTAATAATAGTTCAGTCGGAATGAAGGCCAGTTGTCAAGTATTGAGGTATGGTGAACAGATGATACATCGTGGCTCGTTAGCTTAACCACTTGATTTTTAGCCAGTAATAGGCGCCCTGAGGGCAACTGTTTTGTGTCATCATCTTTCTCTCTCCTTGTGTGCCTCTCGTATACTTAAAATAAGCGTGGCCTCTATATGTGCGATGTACATATGCGACTTGTTTCAGGTAACTGAATAAGAATACGTTTTAAAACACTCTCGATTTGATCTATTCAATATTAAGACAAAGGGGGAATTAAAACAAAATTCTGTGACGAGCTGACGCCTGTTTTGCGAAAGATAAAGCACTTATCATGACTAACTAGCCCAATGAATGTGTTCAAAGTATTTGAGACGTTAGCTACTGGTATCAAGTTTTGATAAAGGAGGTCTAGGGATGTAAATATATCTGTCTGATTGATAAATGGAACGAGATCGACTTCCTGAATTTCTCAGTTGTCCAAAGACATAGTCGGATGGATGCTGGTGGAATGTAGTTTAAACAACTTTGATTGTATATATGTGTAGCTCAGTGATTTAAGCAGACTTGCATTCATCGCACAAGGATATGTGTGATTGATGAAAGAAGGATTTAGAGTTCTTGTGTCTGTTCTGTTGAGGATTTATCAAAATACGGTGTGTTGAAGAATTAAATTGAAGGTGACTATGCAGCAGTTTGTTTATACAGCTGACCTGTTACTCATTGGGGGTTTAGTCGTTTAACTGCTAACCATTGTTTGAAGGGTTGTAATTCCTCCACACCTGACAAGATTTGATCATTTAGGTGTGTGTGAGTATGGATAAGCTCTGACACTGCAGTAGATGTGTAACTCTCATTACCAATAAACGACGTGTAGATGCAGTTGGTTAGTTGTTGCGTGGTAAACATTTATTGTTATTCACATCCGACTTAAATAAAGTTTATATTTAGATAGGTGTTAGTAGAATGTTATTTCTGAGAATTCTTTCATTTTTGATATGCCTTTCTGATTTCTTTTTCTCCTAAGTTTGAAGTGAAAGTTGGCACACTAAGCGATAAAATTGACGAGTCAGAATCATGTAAGCGTCAATTGCAGGAGACAGTGGATAGTTTAAATGCGGAGTTGGCAAAACTACGCGCTAATGAACAATTTATCGCCGGGTCTGGTCAACAAAATGAACAAATATTAGCTGATCGGTCAGCCTTACGAACAAAATTAGGTAAAAATTTGAAACGAAAATCAGAGGATTTTGATGCTCAGATGAAATTTTTACGTGATGAATTAGACGCGAAAAAGAGGAAGTTGGAAGAATATAAGGAGTAAGTTGTCTGTTTCTTGATAAGTGTGTTGTGGGGATGTGGTTCATTGACTAGATCTAGTCGAACTTCAGCCCATAGTTCCTCATCTATTTCAACCTGTCTACTTGTGAATGGTATTATGAGGCCTTCCTTCACCGAGTCACTGGGTTGGTGTCAGCTCATACAACAGCCTGAGTGAAAAGTGTGTTCAAATCAGTAACCAGCATATCAGTAGCAATCTCTTAGCACGGTAGGTTGCCTTATTGTCTGTCAGCTAGTGAACAACTGCATGTACGCGTACAACATACGACTGAATGTTCACATGTCGTATCATGGTCGTAATGAACGCGAAACTTTGATGTTATTGGGTTTACTTTGCTTCGATAATGACCATGATAGTGTTCATATATCCCAGTGAATATTTTTCTTATTGTTTGAAACCGTACGAAAAGGTTCAGTTCAGTCTGTTTCGTTTCTCTGAGAAGGTAGACACATGAAAGGATTACAACCAAATATGTAAATATCCTTGGCGTTTTCTACACATAATTATTTAGTTTGAGCGTTATGCGCACTACAGCCAGGGCAGTATCGTTTTCAACTACAGACAGGAATTCATGGGTCATTGGATCGGGTCCCGGTGGCTGGTCTACGAGCTCGCCTTGTAACCAGAAGGTCATGGGTTCGAACCCCGGTGGGTGTGTACTGTGAAGAGACCCAAACTAGGATGAAACAGCTGTGCAGTACTCCCAGGTTTTCCAGTGGTTCTCTAACCGATGTCAGCTCATAATAAAATCCTATAACAGACAGCACGATTGGGAATGTGATTAGATTGGAGAAGCCGGACAGGGTGTACTTACTGTGAAATTGATGTGTAGAGAGTCAAAGCACATAAGAATTGTCAACAATAGCGTCAAGTCAGTGCTTGTACTGTGTGTTTCAGAAATTCTACACGCGCGTTATATGATAAGTACTTCCATTAATTTTTGATTGCACACTAGTCAGTAACTAGTGTAATGTGTCTAGTCCTATCTTGGGTGCAGACTGAATTCTATCAGTCATGTTTGCAATGTGGCCACCATGCTAGGTGACTCGCCATTACGGTGCACTGTGAATTGTTGGTATTAGATGGCAGGAAGCTTCCTGCCGATTGCCTCCAACCATCTAGTACTTCCATTAAACTTGAGAGGCTGCCTTCACTTGAATACTTAAGGTCAGCTGTCTGGAAAGGAGGGCTAAACTAGGAAGTCTGGCGACCAACCAACCAGTTGTCAACCTACTGCTCAACACATGTACCGTAGTAGAAATGGAGGTGGTTACCATTAATGCCACTGATCTGCTTTATTCCAAAGTAGTACTTAACATGCAGTGCGGAATTTTCAGCATTTTGTACAATAATTACGTCTAATTTACTCAACATAAAGAACAACAGAGGTACAGATACACTTGACCAGCATTCTTGATAACACCAACAACTTTAGGTAGTAGCAGAAGAAAGTTACCATAAGAATGATGATATTATCAGTATTACTGACACCAAATTATAAGATGATGGGGATAGTGAGTGTCACCATGGAATTACAAATATAGGAGAATGACTGATCCATTTTTAAAACATACTTAATTACACGGTAAGTGGTAAGTTTCACATGCTTAAGACTGTCTTTATCACGTAGAAGGCGGTTGAGTGTGGGAGGGGGGCAAACAGAGTATCGTTGAGTTTCCTATACTGACTTCTAGACAGATCTACTTGATGAGATGGAAGGCTGTGAGAGTTGTGAATAGAGAGGAAATGTAGTGTTGAGAGTCAGAGAATGTGTATGGATCTCGACGGTCTCTCACATGAGTTCACGTGTCCGTCGACTATGATAGTAACAAGTTAGGTAAGCGGAACTTACCTTACTAACAACCTTTGATACCCAGCGTAATAGGACATACTCCTTTTTGAGTAGGTAGTGCAGGAAAGACTACAGTGTGGTTGTGGGAAGCAATGAAGAGTAATTGGTAAGATGGAGAAGTCAACAAACTGTAAAAGTTGAGGTTGAGTGATTCCAGATTGTTGTAACTTCTCAATGTAGAATGTTCGACTGAGGATTTCCTTAGAAATAGACAGGATATATGGGGAGACGAGAAGGGTGAGGATATAGGAGTGTAGCAGGGGAATTTCTGCTTGACTTATTGTCTATATCAGTGGCCTGTAAGCCGGGAGCAACGTGTGTAGTGATGAGTTCGTTAAGATGAGGTAATTGCTGAAGATGAAATTGACTGTTTGAAATAAGGAGGGGTTTATTTGACGTTAGAGCATTGAGCTTAGACTAGACCACTTTCTGATGTCAGATAGGAAGCTGTTCAGTTTGGAACTGTTAGTTAGGGAAGCAGCTGGCAACTACACAGTAAGGTCGTCGGCATACACATACTGAAGGAGACCGCGGGGTGACATCACGCACCAGGCCTTTGAGTGAGACCAAATTTGGAATAACAGTAATGGTGTGTGTATGTGTGGGAGGGAGAGGGTTGTATGTCTTAACTCAATGCGTTATTGTGTTTTTCATAGTGAAAATGATGAGACTGTAATATCAATAAAAGACAAAATTAGCCTTTTTAACTTTTACATCGTTTCTCTTCACTTCTATTTTAACTCTATTTCATACATTCACAGTGAAATCAATAATTTCAAAATCCAATCCGAGAAATCACAAGAAGAGGTGAAACAGTTACGTGAAGAATTGGAAACAAAGACTAAACGGCTAGACACATTCGAGAGGACAGCTGAGAAATGTGAACAGGCTAAACAAGATCTACACGGTCTAGAAGAGAGAGTTACCGAAGAACTAGAAACACCTAATTTACGACGGTCATTCATCCAATATCCTAATAGTCAAGCTAGAAAGGTTTGTGATGTGTGAGAAATGTTAATGTCTGTCTTTCTTGAGTGATATTGTGAATGTGTTTTATACGTTGTAAATGTGACATGTTTTGTCTCTCTGCTGCATCACACCAGAGTGGTGGCTATAGAAGGACTCAATCGAGATGGATGTTTTGTAGGATTGAAGAGGACGAGAACAATAGATTTTCAGCTATCGTTGAAGTATAATTAGCTTATGCAACTCAACTGGTAGACGCTAATTTGTTCATGAGGAAGGCAGCTTTTTTTGTGGTGCAGGTCATCTACTGCGGTAGGTTGGTGATACCTATCTGTCTGTCTGAATGTTTCTCAGGTTTTTTCTCAGAATTTAGACGTTAAAAGTACACTTGTTGGAGTGCTGTTTCAGCCACTGTTGATTTCCAGATGGTTGGAGGCGGTGAGCAAGAATCATTTGACGTAGGTTTGGTGCTTGTTGTCAATGATCAGCAAAGCGTATCAGCAGCAGTCTTGAAGAAACTCATATCCCCTCTGAGATTGTAACCCGATGCTGCAGTGGCACACTTTACAGTTGAGCTATTGGTGCTGGCGATTGACCTCCTTTAGGACTGTGATGGATGGTTTGGTTAAACAGTCGATGGTAACTAATTGCATATTAGATAAGTTGATTGCAAATATCACACAGTGATTGCCATAATAATAACTGGATGACGTTTAGAGCACAAATCACTACTCGTAACCATATTAGTTTATTCGCACATCATGACTATGTGCAGCAAACTTCATTCAGTTATTAATCAATACTGCATCAGGGTGTGATATTTGAAATAGACCTATTTAATAACGAATTACATTCTACGACGGTGTTCAAGTTCTGCACTTACATTAGTAACTACTGTCATGCGTCCAGTCCTTCGTTTGTTGCAGACTTTAGTTACTACCTTGTGTCCAATCAAAGTACTGTTGGCTTTGTTTTTTATTAAGAAATGTAATCTGTCCTCAAAAGACCTACCAAAATGTAGCTACTGTGAGGACTATTTATAATGTTTAGTGAACTTAGGCGAATAGTCGTCAAAGGACTGCGAAAGAATTCGTGTCTCATGTCGTGGTGTAGGTAATTGTTGGTTTAAGCGGGTTCTCCTTTGAGCCGTGTACTCTGGGGTCGTAATCCTTCTCCACCTAATTGATTCTGCTAATGGTTGTGGCTGATAGCCTGCTACATTGATAAACTCGTCTTGGGTAAGTGGATTCTCACAAATCTGTTCCTTTACGTTCCCATTGCAACATAGGGGGTTCCAAGCTAGAGGTTTGAAGTTTTGGTAGCAGTGTTGTTTACTTTTATAGGATGGGGCTGCTAGCCTCATGTCCAGCCTCCCTCTTTACCAGTCTTATTACTGGCCTACTGAGGTAAAGTAGTGTGTCCGTGACCGGGGAATGAACCCTGGACCACATAAGGTGTGGTCGGTGGGCATTCTACCGCACTTTATCACATTATTGATTGCTTGATGGTTGTTCATATATATAGTTTTATAAGATTTGAACACTGGATTCAAGTGTAAAATTCCATGTTAGTTATTTTAAATGTGCCGATTTCTCTTTTAGTCTGCAAATCGTTTGAATGCACCGACAGCGGCTGAAAAAGCTGCAGGTAACCAGCAAGACGGCAATATGGCCAGTCAACAACAACAACAAATCTTCGAAAGTATATTGTTAGATGATGAGGACGATGAACCAGGTCATGCTGGTTCACTGGCTCAAGGAGAGACTACCTCCTTCCCTGAAGAAGAACTAGACAAGTTGAGAAAAAACAATGCTATGCTACGTTTCGAACTTTTAAAAACGAAAGAACGTCTTAAGGTTAGTTAGTTGGTCAGTAATTATCATTACAGTTTCTCTCTCTTGTCCTTTAAATGAAAAACAGACTTTTCATTGTTGATTTCATCCACTAACTGACATAAGCATTGGGATTTCGTTATGCAACTAAGACCTTGGAAATAACGAGGCGACCTCGTTTGTGACCATTCAGCCATTGCGATGGAATTTAGTCACCACCTATGAATTCTAACTACTGCCAAATAGTTATATCGATGACCATCATGGAGATGGCTGGTTTGGCATTTGCCGCTAATTTATGGCTGTGATGAGTTAGGCATGGTCATTGGATGTGGAAGACATGAAAAGACCGGTTAGTTGTCTTTGATCATAGGTGTCTGTGTTCTTTCGCCGCTGTTAGCTGGTATAATATGGCGTGTAATGTTACGGTTGGAAGTCGATTTTTAGGTAAGGAGGTAGAATTAGTCTCCGAGGTTGTGAAGCTAAACCGATTGAGATAATTAGGACATGTGTTACGAATGTCTAGCCACCAGTTGCCTTCCTTGACGGGTAGTGTTAGCTGCTGACATATGCTGGATCAAGTTGAAAAAGAGGCAGTGATGGTCAAACGAGAAAACCTGTCTTCGTCAGTCAATGAAATCCATAACAGTTAGTTTGAGCTAGCCAACTAGCCAGACACGTAGCAATGTGTAGATTGCTGTCTGGTTGATGTCCTCGGGATGGTAGGAACCAATGATGGCTGGAGACAATTGGTGGTATGGCTCAAAATCTTCGTTCTCAGTGATGGCTAGCGCAGATGCATTCACTCTTTGTGATTTGTCATGTCCAACAAAACTGTATTGTTTCTTCCATATTACTATTCATTTTACCTAGCTCACACTTGTGTTTACTATCTGTCTTTTGATGAATCTCTCTTTACTGTCTTGGTTTGTGTGCTACATGGAGGGAGAGTGGCAACTTGAACTAGTGTATGTCTGTGCAAAGTTTTATGTTGAAACTAGTCAGTCAGTCGTTGATCGTCCGCGAAGCACACAGACATGTTATCAAGACTTTGTTTATGCAGCTGTACCTCTATCTGATAAGCGATAGCCTTCGAGATAGCAGATGTGTGGCCTACATATGAGCGAAATGATTGGTACTTCTCACCGAGTTAGTCAGTTAGTTAGTTATGCCTGACACATAATTGATGTGTTATGAAGGAATATTGTGTATATGGAATCCAGAAAAGTGAACTGATCTGAACTGAGTTTTCGATGTAGATCATCATTGTACAAAATACAACAGTTCCAACTGGCTAAACCTCTCAGATGTACGCATAAACAAACTGAAGTGTTGGAGAGAAGGGATGACTACATCGAGAATAATGGATCCTTGATAGATTACAAAAATGTGAGTGGATGCGCATCATTGAAAGTAATTTTTGAGCCATCTAAGCAAGAATTTGTAGCGCCATCAAGGTAGTGCGTCATAGCCTGTCTCATAGTTGTTCACCAGGAGGCTGATGGATACAACGATTTGAATCCAGCCAGCCAGCCAGTCACCTGGCCCTGAGCCTAATTCAACTTGAGCAGCTGGGTGGCTAGTAGCATCGTGGGAAGTCTTAATTTTTTGTCGATGTACATACCTTAAAACTTTTGGAGTTGATGTTATTAAGTGTTAGAGAGGTAGACTGTCTTTCAGTAATTCTTAGTTTGTATGCTTTGTGCTGACTGGTCTTGACTGACACCATAGTTTTCAGTGTCACTCGAGAAATAATGTATTCACGTTCAAGAGTTATTTTGTAGAGATCCGATTTGTTTGAAGTTTGACACGAGTTAACGAATTATTGGAAAACCAGGGTAGTGTACTGGACAGTTGTTTTGTTTTAGCTAGTTTGGGACTGTCCAGCAGTACGCATCCATTGGTATTTGAACTCTGAGGACCATTCAGTTCTGGTCACTAGTAACTGGACAAATCCTGGCCACGGATGACATTGGCTGGTGACAGTCGCGGTAAAATTACGATTTGGAACAGGTTAGAATTCATAAGGCATTGGATTGGATCCCAGTGCCGGAATGGCCTGTGAGCTTGACTTGTGACCGGTAGTTCCAGGGTGCGTTCTGCTGAATAGTCCGAAGCTGAGGTGGAACAGACCCGCAGTACTCACATCCGGGTTCTCCAATGGTTCTCTGAGTGATGTTACCTTGTGATAAAAACTGCAATGTAGTCATCATTAAATTTCAAAGGGAAGTAAGTGTTTGAAGTCTCATGTGAATAATAATAATGTGTGGAGAAATTAGTGGATAGGTGAAATTGATCTACGGGAAATTGAATCTCCAAATCTCACTATTGTTCATAGTGGCATAAATGAAGGGCTTTAAGGGTTCTGTGGACACTGAGATATTATTACTGTGTGAGGACAATTTTTCACTAACAAGCATTCTAATGATACAGATGAGAAATCTTTTAAACATCAATGATTATATCGCCACCTATTTTGTTATGTTTTCTTCTTGTAGTATACTCAGGTGCGTGAACAGTGCCTATGGAAATTGGCTGAGGAAGAAGATTGGCTTCATCGTAAACGTGATTTAGAACGTATTAAATAGATTCGGCGTCAACGCTATATCACTAGACGTCGCGGTCAATCACAAATCGCTAAACCTATATGTGCTGGACATCCACCAGTGTCCTCTGCTGTCGGTGGTAGGACAACAGTGAACCAACCAAATATTCCGGAATTGTCATAATCTCTTAGATACGTGATGATTATTTTTCTATATGTACGTATACTTTCCTTCAGAGTTTCACCTTGGTAGGCTATTGATGAAGAGCCCCTTATGCTGCGTATGAATGTGTGTATAAATTTGATTTTTCTCTTTTCTATCTTTATAATTTATATTTTTTTATCTCACTTTTTTTTAACACATCTGTGGTTGGGATAAAGTGGTATGCGTGAATGGGGGAGGGAGGGAGGCAGGGAACACACAATTTGTAAATATCATTACTGCTGCTATCACAGGAACACTTGACTTTTCCATCACATCTGTTATCGATAGAATTATTATTATTATTATTATTATTATTATTATTCAATCGGTGGATGTTGACTAGCAGTGGAATCCACGATGCACATTTCGTCGTATTTGGGACTCATCAACTGGATGTACCTGCATTCCCAGTGAGTGATGATATTCCCACCGAGGCTCGAAACCAGTGTCCATAGTTTCAAACGCTAAAGCGTTATCCATTAAACCACTTGGACCACGAGAGCCACCTCTTGTGCAACGCGTCATATTAATTTTAATTGAATTTTAGATTTTCCCGTCGATTGATTGGACCGAAGTACTCGAACTCGAGCTGACATGTCGGCTTCTTGTGCAGATGCTTCGACGATGTCTTGGCGTCGTTGACCCGAGTGGTCTAGTGAGTAACGCCTTGGCGTTTGAAACTATGGGCACTGGGTTCGAGCCTCGTTAAGAAGATCATCACTCACTGCCTGGGGAATGCAAGTACATTCAGTTGACGAGTCCTAAATAGGACGAAATGCGCATCCTGGATTCCACTACTAGTCCTCATCCACCAATTAAATTCTAATTACATACCCAGACATCGTCGAAGCACCAACCTGAGACCGGGTACACTGTTCCAATAAATCAACGGGAAATCTGAAATTCAGCTATTATTATTATGACTGATTGCACAGTTTTATGATCCTGCTGCCGATGATACGACCGTGATCTTATAATTTGGTGTCAGTAATACTGATAATATCATCATTCTTATGGTAACTTTCTTCTGCTACTACCTAAAGTTGTTGGTGTTATCAAGAATGCTTGTCAAGTGTATCTGTACTTGTTGTTCTTTATGTTGAGTAAATTAGACGCAATATTGTATGAAATGCTGGAATCTTCACACCCTAAGATAAAGAATAAAGCAAATCACCATTATTAGATAATTGCATCATCAGTCCAGCTATTTATGAAGAATTCTAGAAAAACCCTCATGAAATCAGGAATATAAAGTAGACAATCAGAGCTTTGCAATTAAAACTCATCTAGCCAAGAGAACAACAAAGAATAAAATAGTTTCTTAATGTAGGATTTTCACTCCCTAACCCGTTGAGTAAGGTCGGTAAACGGTGGGTGAAACGTTAGCAAACTCACTCCACTGCTACTGAAACTGCTAAGCTTGAAGCCATATGTTTCATACGGAAAGTAAGGGAATAAAACAAAAATTATAATAGAAAGATCTCATCAGGTCTAACTCTCCGATATACCAACATAACTGTGCAAATGACTATCTAAATATAAACTAATCACGGTCGTATCATCGGCAGCAGGATCATAAAACTGTGCAATCAGTCATAATAATAATAGCTGAATTTCAGATTTCCCGTTGATTTATTGGAACAGTGTACCCGGTCTCAGGTTGGTGCTTCGACGATGTCTGGGTATGTAATTAGAATTTAATTGGTGGATGAGGACTAGTAGTGGAATCCAGGATGCGCATTTCGTCCTATTTAGGACTCGTCAACTGAATGTACTTGCATTCCCCAGGCAGTGAGTGATGATCTTCTTAACGAGGCTCGAACCCAGTGCCCATAGTTTCAAACGCCAAGGCGTTACTCACTAGACCACTCGGGTCAACGACGCCAAGACATCGTCGAAGCATCTGCACAAGAAGCCGACATGTCAGCTCGAGTTCGAGTACTTCGGTCCAATCAATCGACGGGAAAATCTAAAATTCAATTAAAATTAATATGACGCGTTGCACAAGAGGTGGCTCTCGTGGTCCAAGTGGTTTAATGGATAACGCTTTAGCGTTTGAAACTATGGACACTGGTTTCGAGCCTCGGTGGGAATATCATCACTCACTGGGAATGCAGGTACATCCAGTTGATGAGTCCCAAATACGACGAAATGTGCATCGTGGATTCCACTGCTAGTCAACATCCACCGATTGAATAATAATAATAATAATAATAATTCTATCGATAACAGATGTGATGGAAAAGTCAAGTGTTCCTGTGATAGCAGCAGTAATGATATTTACAAATTGTGTGTTCCCTGCCTCCCTCCCTCCCCCATTCACGCATACCACTTTATCCCAACCACAGATGTGTTAAAAAAAAGTGAGATAAAAAAATATAAATTATAAAGATAGAAAAGAGAAAAATCAAATTTATACACACATTCATACGCAGCATAAGGGGCTCTTCATCAATAGCCTACCAAGGTGAAACTCTGAAGGAAAGTATACGTACATATAGAAAAATAATCATCACGTATCTAAGAGATTATGACAATTCCGGAATATTTGGTTGGTTCACTGTTGTCCTACCACCGACAGCAGAGGACACTGGTGGATGTCCAGCACATATAGGTTTAGCGATTTGTGATTGACCGCGACGTCTAGTGATATAGCGTTGACGCCGAATCTATTTAATACGTTCTAAATCACGTTTACGATGAAGCCAATCTTCTTCCTCAGCCAATTTCCATAGGCACTGTTCACGCACCTGAGTATACTACAAGAAGAAAACATAACAAAATAGGTGGCGATATAATCATTGATGTTTAAAAGATTTCTCATCTGTATCATTAGAATGCTTGTTAGTGAAAAATTGTCCTCACACAGTAATAATATCTCAGTGTCCACAGAACCCTTAAAGCCCTTCATTTATGCCACTATGAACAATAGTGAGATTTGGAGATTCAATTTCCCGTAGATCAATTTCACCTATCCACTAATTTCTCCACACATTATTATTATTCACATGAGACTTCAAACACTTACTTCCCTTTGAAATTTAATGATGACTACATTGCAGTTTTTATCACAAGGTAACATCACTCAGAGAACCATTGGAGAACCCGGATGTGAGTACTGCGGGTCTGTTCCACCTCAGCTTCGGACTATTCAGCAGAACGCACCCTGGAACTACCGGTCACAAGTCAAGCTCACAGGCCATTCCGGCACTGGGATCCAATCCAATGCCTTATGAATTCTAACCTGTTCCAAATCGTAATTTTACCGCGACTGTCACCAGCCAATGTCATCCGTGGCCAGGATTTGTCCAGTTACTAGTGACCAGAACTGAATGGTCCTCAGAGTTCAAATACCAATGGATGCGTACTGCTGGACAGTCCCAAACTAGCTAAAACAAAACAACTGTCCAGTACACTACCCTGGTTTTCCAATAATTCGTTAACTCGTGTCAAACTTCAAACAAATCGGATCTCTACAAAATAACTCTTGAACGTGAATACATTATTTCTCGAGTGACACTGAAAACTATGGTGTCAGTCAAGACCAGTCAGCACAAAGCATACAAACTAAGAATTACTGAAAGACAGTCTACCTCTCTAACACTTAATAACATCAACTCCAAAAGTTTTAAGGTATGTACATCGACAAAAAATTAAGACTTCCCACGATGCTACTAGCCACCCAGCTGCTCAAGTTGAATTAGGCTCAGGGCCAGGTGACTGGCTGGCTGGCTGGATTCAAATCGTTGTATCCATCAGCCTCCTGGTGAACAACTATGAGACAGGCTATGACGCACTACCTTGATGGCGCTACAAATTCTTGCTTAGATGGCTCAAAAATTACTTTCAATGATGCGCATCCACTCACATTTTTGTAATCTATCAAGGATCCATTATTCTCGATGTAGTCATCCCTTCTCTCCAACACTTCAGTTTGTTTATGCGTACATCTGAGAGGTTTAGCCAGTTGGAACTGTTGTATTTTGTACAATGATGATCTACATCGAAAACTCAGTTCAGATCAGTTCACTTTTCTGGATTCCATATACACAATATTCCTTCATAACACATCAATTATGTGTCAGGCATAACTAACTAACTGACTAACTCGGTGAGAAGTACCAATCATTTCGCTCATATGTAGGCCACACATCTGCTATCTCGAAGGCTATCGCTTATCAGATAGAGGTACAGCTGCATAAACAAAGTCTTGATAACATGTCTGTGTGCTTCGCGGACGATCAACGACTGACTGACTAGTTTCAACATAAAACTTTGCACAGACATACACTAGTTCAAGTTGCCACTCTCCCTCCATGTAGCACACAAACCAAGACAGTAAAGAGAGATTCATCAAAAGACAGATAGTAAACACAAGTGTGAGCTAGGTAAAATGAATAGTAATATGGAAGAAACAATACAGTTTTGTTGGACATGACAAATCACTCTGTTCTGTTTTCTGCCGTCCTCTTCAGCTGGGTCCACGTTTGACCAAGCTCTCTCATCTCTTCCTCACACGATCTCCTCCAAGTCACCCTCACACTGACTACCCACTCGTCGCTTCCCATTGAGATTCCACTCGAGCGATGGCCTGGCGTGTGGTGTCGTTCGGCAGCTTCCTCGATGTACGCCCGATCCACCTCCACCATCTCCTACATATTTGTTGAGCGATGGGCTCTTGGTTGGTTTGTTGCCAGCCAGAGATTCTCGTTGATAACTTTTCTGGCCATTTGATCTTCAGTATGGAGCTAAGGCAGCTGTTGATGAGAGTCTTCAACCTGTTGGGAATACCCAGCGTAATAGGACATACTCCTTTTTGAGTAGGTAGTGCAGGAAAGACTACAGTGTGGTTGTGGGAAGCAATGAAGAGTAATTGGTAAGATGGAGAAGTCAACAAACTGTAAAAGTTGAGGTTGAGTGATTCCAGATTGTTGTAACTTCTCAATGTAGAATGTTCGACTGAGGATTTCCTTAGAAATAGACAGGATATATGGGGAGACGAGAAGGGTGAGGATATAGGAGTGTAGCAGGGTAATTTCTGCCTGACATGGAGGAGATCGTGTGAAGAAGAGTTGAAACAGTATGGACTAACATGGATGCAGGTGAAAAGTACAGCAGAAGACAGAAGCAAGTGGAGACGTGCAGTTGAAGCCCTATGTTCCACTAGGAACCCAAGGGAACAGTAGCAGCAGCAGTACTGCTTCCTATCAAAAAAATAGGAATGTAACCACTTATTTGTCCAGCTTTCAGCCTGTGTTGCAGCAAGCTTACTTAGCAAGAGGGACCTAGGTACAGAGTCAAATGCAGATGTTTAATCGAGGAAGGCACACCTAACGTATTTAGCTCCTCTATGTAAACTAGAGACTATATTATGATATAGAACAACAGCGGCATCTAAGATGCATCTACTATGTTTATAAGCAAACTGGTTAGGGTCATTGAAAGGCTTTAAGGAGAGTTCAAGATTAAGTAAAATAAGTCTTTCCATAACTTTCAAAAAAGGTGAGGTAATAGCAATGGGTCTAAACTTGACAGAAGGTCCACTTGTTGATTTAGGCAATGGAACAGCCTTGATATTTTTCCATGAGTCAGGTATAATACTTTTGGAGAAAGATTCGTTGAAAATGTCAGTTAGTGGGGAACATAAGATGTCGGCACACTTCTTAAGGATAACAGCGGGAACTCCACCAGGACCAAGGGACTGAGTAGGTTTGAGAGATTGAAGATACTTAGGCTGCTGACTGGCTTGATTCAACATAGAACTTGGCACCGAAGTGCAGCAGTTCGAGTTGCCACGTTCCAAAGAGGTCACAAAGGTAGACAAGAAAATGAGTGAAGAGAATCAATAGAGTTTTGACAAGTGTAAGAGTGAAACAGAATGAGTAATGGTAGAAAGGAATATGAAAGTTTACAGAGACTGAATACATGTGCGCCATTGACAACGATTTTGAGCCATGTCACCTATTGTCTCCAGCCATTGATTCTTAGAGTCCCGGAAGTCTGCATCTCCCTACCTGACTCAGTTTAACTGTCAGGGATTTCATGGATTGATGCCATGTTTTTGTTTGGCCACCACTTACTCTTTTCCAACCTGCATCTATATCAGGTAGTAATGCCCGTTGTGGGAGGCGATGGCTAGGAATGTGCAGCAGTTAGCGAAAGCAGCCCGAGCTTTTTGGATCCGTGCTGAGATTTCGTCACCAATCAATCCGTTGGTGCTGATACAACTTCCCAAATAGGTGAAGTGGTCAACATGTTCTATCACTTCACTCCCTATCACGAAGCTAGGAGTTGACGTAGTCCAGTCCTGTAGCAGCATTTTACAGGGGCAAATCGCATGCCAAACATACGAAGATTGCTGCTCAAGGTGTTCAGAAGACTCTGCATTTTGTCAGCATCCTCCCCTAACAGGACTATGTCGTCTGCATATTCTAAGTCCATAAGACTATTCCCTGGTAACAAGTCGATTCCTAAGTGGTTAAGTTCAGTTAAGGATACTTCCATTAGCATATCTATGATGAAGTTAAACGGAAAAGGGGAAAGTGGACATCTTTGACGGACACCACTGGTTGTTATCAATTCAGATGACAATTCCCCATAAGCCCTTACATGGCTACGTGAGTTTGAGTAGAGTGCCTTGATTAGTGCAATGTACTTTCTTGGCACTCCCTTCACAGTCAAACATTGCCATAGCACCTCTCTATCCACGGAGTCGAAGGCCGCCTGCAAGTCAAGAAATATGGCAATTGTTGGACGCCTAAAAGTGTGTCTATGTTCTAGGATCTGTCGGAGAGTGAAGATATGATCTATGCACCCTCTACCTGGCCTAAAGCCCGCTTGATTTTCCCTCGTTTGTTCCTCCCGAGTTCGGCTTAGTCTGTGCATGATTACTGAGCCTAGGATTTTAGAGACTATGTTCGTTAGGCTGGTTCCTCTATGATTATCACATGAGGACTTGTCTCCCTTCTTGAATATTGGTATAATAAGTGACTTACCCCAATCCGATGGAACCGTCTCTGATTCCCAGACGTTACCTAGTACCTTAGTTAAACTATATACTAGTATGTCACCCCCATATTTAAACACCTCCGGAATAATTCCGTCGGGTCCTACCGCTTTGCCTCGTTTCAAATTATTGATAGCTTTTGTGAAGATACTTAGGAACATCATTCGTATTAAAGCATGAGAAGCAGTCATTATTTACACTATTAGAGTCAGGAATCATAACACCTGCAGGGATACACATGAAGAATTTATTGAGCATATCAACATCAACATAAGTATCATTCATTATTTGCTTACTATCTGTGATATCCTTCAATAACTTCCACATATTGGATGAAGATTTGCATGAGAGAAACTTCTGGTTATAGAGAGCAGCTTTAATCAAAGTGTTCATTCTCTTAACACCAGATTTATTTTTCATTTTGTACAACCTCTCTTTTTCACGGCGAAGCTTTTCGAGTTGACAAGAGGAGAAGCGGTCAAATTTTAAGAAGATTGTGTCTTTTGGAAAACAAACATCAAGGCAGAAATTAAGATAATGTGTTATGCTAGTAATTGTGTTGTCAAGAGCCTGTTCAGTAAACAGGTCCCAGTTTGTGTCTTTTAACATTGTCCTTAGATTCTGTATGTTGTCATGAGAATAACATCTGTGTTGTGTTTTCTTTCCAAGGTATGAGAAGACCCTTTTGTGCTGCTTTCCACATACTTTGGGCAATATTCTTATGATACAGTGATCAGAATTAAGTAGTGGGGTTCTTTCTCGAGCTTCAAATATTCCTGTGTCATTTGTAAACACAAGATCAAGAGTATTATCCAGTCGAGTCGAGAAGTTGACAATGTTATCATGTCCAAGTGAAATAAGGAGGCTGTGATCACTAGAATTGAAATCTCCAGTAACTATAAACAAGGAGTTTCCGAAGGAGGTGGCAGCAAGGGAGGTAAATTCATCCGCAAATAAAGACAATTCTGTGGAATTGCATCCAGGAGCAATATAAATGTTCGAGATGTATATGTAGTTATATTTTGACAAATGCTTAGGCCGACATTTAACGGTGAGGCAGTCAATATTGTCACTAGAGAATTTGAAACATACTTTATTAGATGTACACCATTGTGAATTGATGAAGATGGCAACACCGCCACCACGTTTCTTCCTAGAACTACACCGATCTTGTCTGAATAATTTGAAATCATTCAGATACACTAGATTGTCATCATGTAGCCATGTTTCTTGAAGTGATATGATCCCAGTATTACGATATATAATGGAAGACACGAGTGATTGAAGACAGTTTATTTTACCTGGCAGGGAGCGACAATTAGTATTCATAATTGCAGGAACAGTGATAAATTGAATATGGGTATTTTTAAGGCTCTTTGCCACCCGGCATGATGCTTTCTTTGTCTTTTTTATGATAATTCTGATCAGTAGGTTTTAAGGATATTAAATACACACGAGAATAAATAATCCGATTAGACGTCATGTTTGAATAAGATTTAATTATTTAAGATGAGTTGGAAATGAGCAATTCGATACAATATGATTCATAATGTTTAAGGTATTTGGTAGCCCAAGATTTAAGCTGCGTATAGCCTCTATTCTGACTTTTGCCAAACCAAGATGCCAGGTGTTCAGAAATTCAACTATGAACTTGCCTGGTCGTACGCTCTATATAACTAGCTCCACACGGGCAGTTAAACTGCTAAGTACACATAGAAGAGGCGAAACAGGACAGTCTATCCTTATTTCTTGAACTAAGTATTGCTCGGCTAGTGAATACACAGCATTTTTACTATTTATATTATTATTCACTTGCGTTCCAAGTGGAACATAGGGCTTCAACAACACATCTTTACTCTGTTCTGTTTTCTGCCGTCCTCTTCAGCTGGGTCCACGTTTGACCAAGCTCTCTCATCTCTTCCTCACACGATCTCCTCCAAGTCACCCTCACACTGACTACCCACTCGTCGCTTCCCATTGAGATTCCACTCGAGCGATGGCCTGGCGTGTGGTGTCGTTCGGCAGCTTCCTCGATGTACGCCCGATCCACCTCCACCATCTCCTACATATTTGTTGAGCGATGGGCTCTTGGTTGGTTTGTTGCCAGCCAGAGATTCTCGTTGATAACTTTTCTGGCCATTTGATCTTCAGTATGGAGCTAAGGCAGCTGTTGATGAGAGTCTTCAACCTGTTGGGAATACCCAGCGTAATAGGACATACTCCTTTTTGAGTAGGTAGTGCAGGAAAGACTACAGTGTGGTTGTGGGAAGCAATGAAGAGTAATTGGTAAGATGGAGAAGTCAACAAACTGTAAAAGTTGAGGTTGAGTGATTCCAGATTGTTGTAACTTCTCAATGCTCGGCTAGTATTGTTCGGCTAGTGAATACACAGCATTTTTACTATTTATATTATTATTCACTTGCGTTCCAAGTGGAACATAGGGCTTCAACAACACATCTTTACTCTGTTCTGTTTTCTGCCGTCCTCTTCAGCTGGGTCCACGTTTGACCAAGCTCTCTCATCTCTTCCTCACACGATCTCCTCCAAGTCACCCTCACACTGACTACCCACTCGTCGCTTCCCATTGAGATTCCACTCGAGCGATGGCCTGGCGTGTGGTGTCGTTCGGCAGCTTCCTCGATGTACGCCCGATCCACCTCCACCATCTCCTACATATTTGTTGAGCGATGGGCTCTTGGTTGGTTTGTTGCCAGCCAGAGATTCTCGTTGATAACTTTTCTGGCCATTTGATCTTCAGTATGGAGCTAAGGCAGCTGTTGATGAGAGTCTTCAACCTGTTGGGAATACCCAGCGTAATAGGACATACTCCTTTTTGAGTAGGTAGTGCAGGAAAGACTACAGTGTGGTTGTGGGAAGCAATGAAGAGTAATTGGTAAGATGGAGAAGTCAACAAACTGTAAAAGTTGAGGTTGAGTGATTCCAGATTGTTGTAACTTCTCAATGTAGAATGTTCGACTGAGGATTTCCTTAGAAATAGACAGGATATATGGGGAGACGAGAAGGGTGAGGATATAGGAGTGTAGCAGGGTAATTTCTGCCTGACATGGAGGAGATCGTGTGAAGAAGAGTTGAAACAGTATGGACTAACATGGATGCAGGTGAAAAGTACAGCAGAAGACAGAAGCAAGTGGAGACGTGCAGTTGAAGCCCTATGTTCCACTAGGAACCCAAGGGAACAGTAGCAGCAGCAGTACTGCTTCCTATCAAAAAAATAGGAATGTAACCACTTATTTGTCCAGCTTTCAGCCTGTGTTGCAGCAAGCTTACTTAGCAAGAGGGACCTAGGTACAGAGTCAAATGCAGATGTTTAATCGAGGAAGGCACACCTAACGTATTTAGCTCCTCTATGTAAACTAGAGACTATATTATGATATAGAACAACAGCGGCATCTAAGATGCATCTACTATGTTTATAAGCAAACTGGTTAGGGTCATTGAAAGGCTTTAAGGAGAGTTCAAGATTAAGTAAAATAAGTCTTTCCATAACTTTCAAAAAAGGTGAGGTAATAGCAATGGGTCTAAACTTGACAGAAGGTCCACTTGTTGATTTAGGCAATGGAACAGCCTTGATATTTTTCCATGAGTCAGGTATAATACTTTTGGAGAAAGATTCGTTGAAAATGTCAGTTAGTGGGGAACATAAGATGTCGGCACACTTCTTAAGGATAACAGCGGGAACTCCACCAGGACCAAGGGACTGAGTAGGTTTGAGAGATTGAAGATACTTAGGCTGCTGACTGGCTTGATTCAACATAGAACTTGGCACCGAAGTGCAGCAGTTCGAGTTGCCACGTTCCAAAGAGGTCACAAAGGTAGACAAGAAAATGAGTGAAGAGAATCAATAGAGTTTTGACAAGTGTAAGAGTGAAACAGAATGAGTAATGGTAGAAAGGAATATGAAAGTTTACAGAGACTGAATACATGTGCGCCATTGACAACGATTTTGAGCCATGTCACCTATTGTCTCCAGCCATTGATTCTTAGAGTCCCGGAAGTCTGCATCTCCCTACCTGACTCAGTTTAACTGTCAGGGATTTCATGGATTGATGCCATGTTTTTGTTTGGCCACCACTTACTCTTTTCCAACCTGCATCTATATCAGGTAGTAATGCCCGTTGTGGGAGGCGATGGCTAGGAATGTGCAGCAGTTAGCGAAAGCAGCCCGAGCTTTTTGGATCCGTGCTGAGATTTCGTCACCAATCAATCCGTTGGTGCTGATACAACTTCCCAAATAGGTGAAGTGGTCAACATGTTCTATCACTTCACTCCCTATCACGAAGCTAGGAGTTGACGTAGTCCAGTCCTGTAGCAGCATTTTACAGGGGCAAATCGCATGCCAAACATACGAAGATTGCTGCTCAAGGTGTTCAGAAGACTCTGCATTTTGTCAGCATCCTCCCCTAACAGGACTATGTCGTCTGCATATTCTAAGTCCATAAGACTATTCCCTGGTAACAAGTCGATTCCTAAGTGGTTAAGTTCAGTTAAGGATACTTCCATTAGCATATCTATGATGAAGTTAAACGGAAAAGGGGAAAGTGGACATCCTTGACGGACACCACTGGTTGTTATCAATTCAGATGACAATTCCCCATAAGCCCTTACATGGCTACGTGAGTTTGAGTAGAGTGCCTTGATTAGTGCAATGTACTTTCTTGGCACTCCCTTCACAGTCAAACATTGCCATAGCACCTCTCTATCCACGGAGTCGAAGGCCGCCTTCAAGTCAAGAAATATGGCAATTGTTGGACGCCTAAAAGTGTGTCTATGTTCTAGGATCTGTCGGAGAGTGAAGATATGATCTATGCACCCTCTACCTGGCCTAAAGCCCGCTTGATTTTCCCTCGTTTGTTCCTCCCGAGTTCGGCTTAGTCTGTGCATGATTACTGAGCCTAGGATTTTAGAGACTATGTTCGTTAGGCTGGTTCCTCTATGATTATCACATGAGGACTTGTCTCCCTTCTTGAATATTGGTATAATAAGTGACTTACCCCAATCCGATGGAACCGTCTCTGATTCCCAGACGTTACCTAGTACCTTAGTTAAACTATATACTAGTATGTCACCCCCATATTTAAACACCTCCGGAATAATTCCGTCGGGTCCTACCGCTTTGCCTCGTTTCAAATTATTGATAGCTTTTGTGAAGATACTTAGGAACATCATTCGTATTAAAGCATGAGAAGCAGTCATTATTTACACTATTAGAGTCAGGAATCATAACACCTGCAGGGATACACATGAAGAATTTATTGAGCATATCAACATCAACATAAGTATCATTCATTATTTGCTTACTATCTGTGATATCCTTCAATAACTTCCACATATTGGATGAAGATTTGCATGAGAGAAACTTCTGGTTATAGAGAGCAGCTTTAATCAAAGTGTTCATTCTCTTAACACCAGATTTATTTTTCATTTTGTACAACCTCTCTTTTTCACGGCGAAGCTTTTCGAGTTGACAAGAGGAGAAGCGGTCAAATTTTAAGAAGATTGTGTCTTTTGGAAAACAAACATCAAGGCAGAAATTAAGATAATGTGTTATGCTAGTAATTGTGTTGTCAAGAGCCTGTTCAGTAAACAGGTCCCAGTTTGTGTCTTTTAACATTGTCCTTAGATTCTGTATGTTGTCATGAGAATAACATCTGTGTTGTGTTTTCTTTCCAAGGTATGAGAAGACCCTTTTGTGCTGCTTTCCACATACTTTGGGCAATATTCTTATGATACAGTGATCAGAATTAAGTAGTGGGGTTCTTTCTCGAGCTTCAAATATTCCTGTGTCATTTGTAAACACAAGATCAAGAGTATTATCCAGTCGAGTCGAGAAGTTGACAATGTTATCATGTCCAAGTGAAATAAGGAGGCTGTGATCACTAGAATTGAAATCTCCAGTAACTATAAACAAGGAGTTTCCGAAGGAGGTGGCAGCAAGGGAGGTAAATTCATCCGCAAATAAAGACAATTCTGTGGAATTGCATCCAGGAGCAATATAAATGTTCGAGATGTATATGTAGTTATATTTTGACAAATGCTTAGGCCGACATTTAACGGTGAGGCAGTCAATATTGTCACTAGAGAATTTGAAACATACTTTATTAGATGTACACCATTGTGAATTGATGAAGATGGCAACACCGCCACCACGTTTCTTTCTAGAACTACACCGATCTTGTCTGAATAATTTGAAATCATTCAGATACACTAGATTGTCATCATGTAGCCATGTTTCTTGAAGTGATATGATCCCAGTATTACGATATATAATGGAAGACACGAGTGATTGAAGACAGTTTATTTTACCTGGCAGGGAGCGACAATTAGTACTCATAATTGCAGGAACAGTGATAAATTGAATATGGGTATTTTTAAGGCTCTTTGCCACCCGGCATGATGCTTTCTTTGTCTTTTTTATGATAATTCTGATCAGTAGGTTTTAAGGATATTAAATACACACGAGAATAAATAATCCGATTAGACGTCATGTTTGAATAAGATTTAATTATTTAAGATGAGTTGGAAATGAGCAATTCGATACAATATGATTCATAATGTTTAAGGTATTTGGTAGCCCAAGATTTAAGCTGCGTATAGCCTCTATTCTGACTTTTGCCAAACCAAGATGCCAGGTGTTCAGAAATTCGACTATGAACTTGCCTGGTCGTACGCTCTATATAACTAGCTCCACACGGGCAGTTAAACTGCTAAGTACACATAGAAGAGGCGAAACAGGACAGTCTATCCTTATTTCTTGAACTAAGTATTGCTCGGCTAGTGAATACACAGCATTTTTACTATTTATATTATTATTCACTTGCGTTCCAAGTGGAACATAGGGCTTCAACAACACATCTCTACTCTGTTCTGTTTTCTGCCGTCCTCTTCAGCTGGGTCCACGTTTGACCAAGCTCTCTCATCTCTTCCTCACACGATCTCCTCCAAGTCACCCTCACACTGACTACCCACTCGTCGCTTCCCATTGAGATTCTACTCGAGCGATGGCCTGGCGTGTGGTGTCGTTCGGCAGCTTCCTCGATGTACGCCCGATCCACCTCCACCATCTCCTACATATTTGTTGAGCGATGGGCTCTTGGTTGGTTTGTTGCCAGCCAGAGATTCTCGTTGATAACTTTTCTGGCCATTTGATCTTCAGTATGGAGCTAAGGCAGCTGTTGATGAGAGTCTTCAACCTGTTGGGAATACCCAGCGTAATAGGACATACTCCTTTTTGAGTAGGTAGTGCAGGAAAGACTACAGTGTGGTTGTGGGAAGCAATGAAGAGTAATTGGTAAGATGGAGAAGTCAACAAACTGTAAAAGTTGAGGTTGAGTGATTCCAGATTGTTGTAACTTCTCAATGTAGAATGTTCGACTGAGGATTTCCTTAGAAATAGACAGGATATATGGGGAGACGAGAAGGGTGAGGATATAGGAGTGTAGCAGGGTAATTTCTGCCTGACATGGAGGAGATCGTGTGAAGAAGAGTTGAAACAGTATGGACTAACATGGATGCAGGTGAAAAGTACAGCAGAAGACAGAAGCAAGTGGAGACGTGCAGTTGAAGCCCTATGTTCCACTAGGAACCCAAGGGAACAGTAGCAGCAGCAGTACTGCTTCCTATCAAAAAAATAGGAATGTAACCACTTATTTGTCCAGCTTTCAGCCTGTGTTGCAGCAAGCTTACTTAGCAAGAGGGACCTAGGTACAGAGTCAAATGCAGATGTTTAATCGAGGAAGGCACACCTAACGTATTTAGCTCCTCTATGTAAACTAGAGACTATATTATGATATAGAACAACAGCGGCATCTAAGATGCATCTACTATGTTTATAAGCAAACTGGTTAGGGTCATTGAAAGGCTTTAAGGAGAGTTCAAGATTAAGTAAAATAAGTCTTTCCATAACTTTCAAAAAAGGTGAGGTAATAGCAATGGGTCTAAACTTGACAGAAGGTCCACTTGTTGATTTAGGCAATGGAACAGCCTTGATATTTTTCCATGAGTCAGGTATAATACTTTTGGAGAAAGATTCGTTGAAAATGTCAGTTAGTGGGGAACATAAGATGTCGGCACACTTCTTAAGGATAACAGCGGGAACTCCACCAGGACCAAGGGACTGAGTAGGTTTGAGAGATTGAAGATACTTAGGCTGCTGACTGGCTTGATTCAACATAGAACTTGGCACCGAAGTGCAGCAGTTCGAGTTGCCACGTTCCAAAGAGGTCACAAAGGTAGACAAGAAAATGAGTGAAGAGAATCAATAGAGTTTTGACAAGTGTAAGAGTGAAACAGAATGAGTAATGGTAGAAAGGAATATGAAAGTTTACAGAGACTGAATACATGTGCGCCATTGACAACGATTTTGAGCCATGTCACCTATTGTCTCCAGCCATTGATTCTTAGAGTCCCGGAAGTCTGCATCTCCCTACCTGACTCAGTTTAACTGTCAGGGATTTCATGGATTGATGCCATGTTTTTGTTTGGCCACCACTTACTCTTTTCCAACCTGCATCTATATCAGGTAGTAATGCCCGTCGTGGGAGGCGATGGCTAGGAATGCGCAGCAGTTAGCGAAAGCAGCCCGAGCTTTTTGGATCCGTGCTGAGATTTCGTCACCAATCAATCCGTTGGTGCTGATACAACTTCCCAAATAGGTGAAGTGGTCAACATGTTCTATCACTTCACTCCCTATCACGAAGCTAGGAGTTGACGTAGTCCAGTCCTGTAGCAGCATTTTACAGGGGCAAATCGCATGCCAAACATACGAAGATTGCTGCTCAAGGTGTTCAGAAGACTCTGCATTTTGTCAGCATCCTCCCCTAACAGGACTATGTCGTCTGCATATTCTAAGTCCATAAGACTATTCCCTGGTAACAAGTCGATTCCTAAGTGGTTAAGTTCAGTTAAGGATACTTCCATTAGCATATCTATGATGAAGTTAAACGGAAAAGGGGAAAGTGGACATCCTTGACGGACACCACTGGTTGTTATCAATTCAGATGACAATTCCCCATAAGCCCTTACATGGCTACGTGAGTTTGAGTAGAGTGCCTTGATTAGTGCAATGTACTTTCTTGGCACTCCCTTCACAGTCAAACATTGCCATAGCACCTCTCTATCCACGGAGTCGAAGGCCGCCTTCAAGTCAAGAAATATGGCAATTGTTGGACGCCTAAAAGTGTGTCTATGTTCTAGGATCTGTCGGAGAGTGAAGATATGATCTATGCACCCTCTACCTGGCCTAAAGCCCGCTTGATTTTCCCTCGTTTGTTCCTCCCGAGTTCGGCTTAGTCTGTGCATGATTACTGAGCCTAGGATTTTAGAGACTATGTTCGTTAGGCTGGTTCCTCTATGATTATCACATGAGGACTTGTCTCCCTTCTTGAATATTGGTATAATAAGTGACTTACCCCAATCCGATGGAACCGTCTCTGATTCCCAGACGTTACCTAGTACCTTAGTTAAACTATATACTAGTATGTCACCCCCATATTTAAACACCTCCGGAATAATTCCGTCGGGTCCTACCGCTTTGCCTCGTTTCAAATTATTGATAGCTTTTGTGAAGATACTTAGGAACATCATTCGTATTAAAGCATGAGAAGCAGTCATTATTTACACTATTAGAGTCAGGAATCATAACACCTGCAGGGATACACATGAAGAATTTATTGAGCATATCAACATCAACATAAGTATCATTCATTATTTGCTTACTATCTGTGATATCCTTCAATAACTTCCACATATTGGATGAAGATTTGCATGAGAGAAACTTCTGGTTATAGAGAGCAGCTTTAATCAAAGTGTTCATTCTCTTAACACCAGATTTATTTTTCATTTTGTACAACCTCTCTTTTTCACGGCGAAGCTTTTCGAGTTGACAAGAGGAGAAGCGGTCAAATTTTAAGAAGATTGTGTCTTTTGGAAAACAAACATCAAGGCAGAAATTAAGATAATGTGTTATGCTAGTAATTGTGTTGTCAAGAGCCTGTTCAGTAAACAGGTCCCAGTTTGTGTCTTTTAACATTGTCCTTAGATTCTGTATGTTGTCATGAGAATAACATCTGTGTTGTGTTTTCTTTCCAAGGTATGAGAAGACCCTTTTGTGCTGCTTTCCACATACTTTGGGCAATATTCTTATGATACAGTGATCAGAATTAAGTAGTGGGGTTCTTTCTCGAGCTTCAAATATTCCTGTGTCATTTGTAAACACAAGATCAAGAGTATTATCCAGTCGAGTCGAGAAGTTGACAATGTTATCATGTCCAAGTGAAATAAGGAGGCTGTGATCACTAGAATTGAAATCTCCAGTAACTATAAACAAGGAGTTTCCGAAGGAGGTGGCAGCAAGGGAGGTAAATTCATCCGCAAATAAAGACAATTCTGTGGAATTGCATCCAGGAGCAATATAAATGTTCGAGATGTATATGTAGTTATATTTTGACAAATGCTTAGGCCGACATTTAACGGTGAGGCAGTCAATATTGTCACTAGAGAATTTGAAACATACTTTATTAGATGTACACCATTGTGAATTGATGAAGATGGCAACACCGCCACCACGTTTCTTCCTAGAACTACACCGATCTTGTCTGAATAATTTGAAATCATTCAGATACACTAGATTGTCATCATGTAGCCATGTTTCTTGAAGTGATATGATCCCAGTATTACGATATATAATGGAAGACACGAGTGATTGAAGACAGTTTATTTTACCTGGCAGGGAGCGACAATTAGTACTCATAATTGCAGGAACAGTGATAAATTGAATATGGGTATTTTTAAGGCTCTTTGCCACCCGGCATGATGCTTTCTTTGTCTTTTTTATGATAATTCTGATCAGTAGGTTTTAAGGATATTAAATACACACGAGAATAAATAATCCGATTAGACGTCATGTTTGAATAAGATTTAATTATTTAAGATGAGTTGGAAATGAGCAATTCGATACAATATGATTCATAATGTTTAAGGTATTTGGTAGCCCAAGATTTAAGCTGCGTATAGCCTCTATTCTGACTTTTGCCAAACCAAGATGCCAGGTGTTCAGAAATTCGACTATGAACTTGCCTGGTCGTACGCTCTATATAACTAGCTCCACACGGGCAGTTAAACTGCTAAGTACACATAGAAGAGGCGAAGTCAATATTGTCACTAGAGAATTTGAAACATACTTTATTAGATGTACACCATTGTGAATTGATGAAGATGGCAACACCGCCACCACGTTTCTTCCTAGAACTACACCGATCTTGTCTGAATAATTTGAAATCATTCAGATACACTAGATTGTCATCATGTAGCCATGTTTCTTGAAGTGATATGATCCCAGTATTACGATATATAATGGAAGACACGAGTGATTGAAGACAGTTTATTTTACCTGGCAGGGAGCGACAATTAGTACTCATAATTGCAGGAACAGTGATAAATTGAATATGGGTATTTTTAAGGCTCTTTGCCACCCGGCATGATGCTTTCTTTGTCTTTTTTATGATAATTCTGATCAGTAGGTTTTAAGGATATTAAATACACACGAGAATAAATAATCCGATTAGACGTCATGTTTGAATAAGATTTAATTATTTAAGATGAGTTGGAAATGAGCAATTCGATACAATATGATTCATAATGTTTAAGGTATTTGGTAGCCCAAGATTTAAGCTGCGTATAGCCTCTATTCTGACTTTTGCCAAACCAAGATGCCAGGTGTTCAGAAATTCGACTATGAACTTGCCTGGTCGTACGCTCTATATAACTAGCTCCACACGGGCAGTTAAACTGCTAAGTACACATAGAAGAGGCGAAACAGGACAGTCTATCCTTATTTCTTGAACTAAGTATTGCTCGGCTAGTGAATACACAGCATTTTTACTATTTATATTATTATTCACTTGCGTTCCAAGTGGAACATAGGGCTTCAACAACACATCTTTACTCTGTTCTGTTTTCTGCCGTCCTCTTCAGCTGGGTCCACGTTTGACCAAGCTCTCTCATCTCTTCCTCACACGATCTCCTCCAAGTCACCCTCACACTGACTACCCACTCGTCGCTTCCCATTGAGATTCCACTCGAGCGATGGCCTGGCGTGTGGTGTCGTTCGGCAGCTTCCTCGATGTACGCCCGATCCACCTCCACCATCTCCTACATATTTGTTGAGCGATGGGCTCTTGGTTGGTTTGTTGCCAGCCAGAGATTCTCGTTGATAACTTTTCTGGCCATTTGATCTTCAGTATGGAGCTAAGGCAGCTGTTGATGAGAGTCTTCAACCTGTTGGGAATACCCAGCGTAATAGGACATACTCCTTTTTGAGTAGGTAGTGCAGGAAAGACTACAGTGTGGTTGTGGGAAGCAATGAAGAGTAATTGGTAAGATGGAGAAGTCAACAAACTGTAAAAGTTGAGGTTGAGTGATTCCAGATTGTTGTAACTTCTCAATGTAGAATGTTCGACTGAGGATTTCCTTAGAAATAGACAGGATATATGGGGAGACGAGAAGGGTGAGGATATAGGAGTGTAGCAGGGTAATTTCTGCCTGACATGGAGGAGATCGTGTGAAGAAGAGTTGAAACAGTATGGACTAACATGGATGCAGGTGAAAAGTACAGCAGAAGACAGAAGCAAGTGGAGACGTGCAGTTGAAGCCCTATGTTCCACTAGGAACCCAAGGGAACAGTAGCAGCAGCAGTACTGCTTCCTATCAAAAAAATAGGAATGTAACCACTTATTTGTCCAGCTTTCAGCCTGTGTTGCAGCAAGCTTACTTAGCAAGAGGGACCTAGGTACAGAGTCAAATGCAGATGTTTAATCGAGGAAGGCACACCTAACGTATTTAGCTCCTCTATGTAAACTAGAGACTATATTATGATATAGAACAACAGCGGCATCTAAGATGCATCTACTATGTTTATAAGCAAACTGGTTAGGGTCATTGAAAGGCTTTAAGGAGAGTTCAAGATTAAGTAAAATAAGTCTTTCCATAACTTTCAAAAAAGGTGAGGTAATAGCAATGGGTCTAAACTTGACAGAAGGTCCACTTGTTGATTTAGGCAATGGAACAGCCTTGATATTTTTCCATGAGTCAGGTATAATACTTTTGGAGAAAGATTCGTTGAAAATGTCA
This sequence comes from Trichobilharzia szidati, assembly GCA_944472155.2. Taxonomy (NCBI): domain Eukaryota; kingdom Metazoa; phylum Platyhelminthes; class Trematoda; order Strigeidida; family Schistosomatidae; genus Trichobilharzia; species Trichobilharzia szidati. Next base: position 30,429,195 of record OX235279.1, read on the forward strand.
GTTAGTGGGGAACATAAGATGTCGGCACACTTCTTAAGGATAACAGCGGGAACTCCACCAGGACCAAGGGACTGAGTAGGTTTGAGAGATTGAAGATACTTAGGCTGCTGACTGGCTTGATTCAACATAGAACTTGGCACCGAAGTGCAGCAGTTCGAGTTGCCACGTTCCAAAGAGGTCACAAAGGTAGACAAGAAAATGAGTGAAGAGAATCAATAGAGTTTTGACAAGTGTAAGAGTGAAACAGAATGAGTAATGGTAGAAAGGAATATGAAAGTTTACAGAGACTGAATACATGTGCGCCATTGACAACGATTTTGAGCCATGTCACCTATTGTCTCCAGCCATTGATTCTTAGAGTCCCGGAAGTCTGCATCTCCCTACCTGACTCAGTTTAACTGTCAGGGATTTCATGGATTGATGCCATGTTTTTGTTTGGCCACCACTTACTCTTTTCCAACCTGCATCTATATCAGGTAGTAATGCCCGTTGTGGGAGGCGATGGCTAGGAATGTGCAGCAGTTAGCGAAAGCAGCCCGAGCTTTTTGGATCCGTGCTGAGATTTCGTCACCAATCAATCCGTTGGTGCTGATACAACTTCCCAAATAGGTGAAGTGGTCAACATGTTCTATCACTTCACTCCCTATCACGAAGCTAGGAGTTGACGTAGTCCAGTCCTGTAGCAGCATTTTACAGGGGCAAATCGCATGCCAAACATACGAAGATTGCTGCTCAAGGTGTTCAGAAGACTCTGCATTTTGTCAGCATCCTCCCCTAACAGGACTATGTCGTCTGCATATTCTAAGTCCATAAGACTATTCCCTGGTAACAAGTCGATTCCTAAGTGGTTAAGTTCAGTTAAGGATACTTCCATTAGCATATCTATGATGAAGTTAAACGGAAAAGGGGAAAGTGGACATCCTTGACGGACACCACTGGTTGTTATCAATTCAGATGACAATTCCCCATAAGCCCTTACATGGCTACGTGAGTTTGAGTAGAGTGCCTTGATTAGTGCAATGTACTTTCTTGGCACTCCCTTCACAGTCAAACATTGCCATAGCACCTCTCTATCCACGGAGTCGAAGGCCGCCTTCAAGTCAAGAAATATGGCAATTGTTGGACGCCTAAAAGTGTGTCTATGTTCTAGGATCTGTCGGAGAGTGAAGATATGATCTATGCACCCTCTACCTGGCCTAAAGCCCGCTTGATTTTCCCTCGTTTGTTCCTCCCGAGTTCGGCTTAGTCTGTGCATGATTACTGAGCCTAGGATTTTAGAGACTATGTTCGTTAGGCTGGTTCCTCTATGATTATCACATGAGGACTTGTCTCCCTTCTTGAATATTGGTATAATAAGTGACTTACCCCAATCCGATGGAACCGTCTCTGATTCCCAGACGTTACCTAGTACCTTAGTTAAACTATATACTAGTATGTCACCCCCATATTTAAACACCTCCGGAATAATTCCGTCGGGTCCTACCGCTTTGCCTCGTTTCAAATTATTGATAGCTTTTGTGAAGATACTTAGGAACATCATTCGTATTAAAGCATGAGAAGCAGTCATTATTTACACTATTAGAGTCAGGAATCATAACACCTGCAGGGATACACATGAAGAATTTATTGAGCATATCAACATCAACATAAGTATCATTCATTATTTGCTTACTATCTGTGATATCCTTCAATAACTTCCACATATTGGATGAAGATTTGCATGAGAGAAACTTCTGGTTATAGAGAGCAGCTTTAATCAAAGTGTTCATTCTCTTAACACCAGATTTATTTTTCATTTTGTACAACCTCTCTTTTTCACGGCGAAGCTTTTCGAGTTGACAAGAGGAGAAGCGGTCAAATTTTAAGAAGATTGTGTCTTTTGGAAAACAAACATCAAGGCAGAAATTAAGATAATGTGTTATGCTAGTAATTGTGTTGTCAAGAGCCTGTTCAGTAAACAGGTCCCAGTTTGTGTCTTTTAACATTGTCCTTAGATTCTGTATGTTGTCATGAGAATAACATCTGTGTTGTGTTTTCTTTCCAAGGTATGAGAAGACCCTTTTGTGCTGCTTTCCACATACTTTGGGCAATATTCTTATGATACAGTGATCAGAATTAAGTAGTGGGGTTCTTTCTCGAGCTTCAAATATTCCTGTGTCATTTGTAAACACAAGATCAAGAGTATTATCCAGTCGAGTCGAGAAGTTGACAATGTTATCATGTCCAAGTGAAATAAGGAGGCTGTGATCACTAGAATTGAAATCTCCAGTAACTATAAACAAGGAGTTTCCGAAGGAGGTGGCAGCAAGGGAGGTAAATTCATCCGCAAATAAAGACAATTCTGTGGAATTGCATCCAGGAGCAATATAAATGTTCGAGATGTATATGTAGTTATATTTTGACAAATGCTTAGGCCGACATTTAACGGTGAGGCAGTCAATATTGTCACTAGAGAATTTGAAACATACTTTATTAGATGTACACCATTGTGAATTGATGAAGATGGCAACACCGCCACCGCGTTTCTTCCTAGAACTACACCGATCTTGTCTGAATAATTTGAAATCATTCAGATACACTAGATTGTCATCATGTAGCCATGTTTCTTGAAGTGATATGATCCCAGTATTACGATATATAATGGAAGACACGAGTGATTGAAGACAGTTTATTTTACCTGGCAGGGAGCGACAATTAGTACTCATAATTGCAGGAACAGTGATAAATTGAATATGGGTATTTTTAAGGCTCTTTGCCACCCGGCATGATGCTTTCTTTGTCTTTTTTATGATAATTCTGATCAGTAGGTTTTAAGGATATTAAATACACACGAGAATAAATAATCCGATTAGACGTCATGTTTGAATAAGATTTAATTATTTAAGATGAGTTGGAAATGAGCAATTCGATACAATATGATTCATAATGTTTAAGGTATTTGGTAGCCCAAGATTTAAGCTGCGTATAGCCTCTATTCTGACTTTTGCCAAACCAAGATGCCAGGTGTTCAGAAATTCGACTATGAACTTGCCTGGTCGTACGCTCTATATAACTAGCTCCACACGGGCAGTTAAACTGCTAAGTACACATAGAAGAGGCGAAACAGGACAGTCTATCCTTATTTCTTGAACTAAGTATTGCTCGGCTAGTGAATACACAGCATTTTTACTATTTATATTATTATTCACTTGCGTTCCAAGTGGAACATAGGGCTTCAACAACACATCTTTACTCTGTTCTGTTTTCTGCCGTCCTCTTCAGCTGGGTCCACGTTTGACCAAGCTCTCTCATCTCTTCCTCACACTGACTACCCACTCGTCGCTTCCCATTGAGATTCCACTCGAGCGATGGCCTGGCGTGTGGTGTCGTTCGGCAGCTTCCTCGATGTACGCCCGATCCACCTCCACCATCTCCTACATATTTGTTGAGCGATGGGCTCTTGGTTGGTTTGTTGCCAGCCAGAGATTCTCGTTGATAACTTTTCTGGCCATTTGATCTTCAGTATGGAGCTAAGGCAGCTGTTGATGAGAGTCTTCAACCTGTTGGAAATACCCAGCGTAATAGGACATACTCCTTTTTGAGTAGGTAGTGCAGGAAAGACTACAGTGTGGTTGTGGGAAGCAATGAAGAGTAATTGGTAAGATGGAGAAGTCAACAAACTGTAAAAGTTGAGGTTGAGTGATTCCAGATTGTTGTAACTTCTCAATGTAGAATGTTCGACTGAGGATTTCCTTAGAAATAGACAGGATATATGGGGAGACGAGAAGGGTGAGGATATAGGAGTGTAGCAGGGTAATTTCTGCCTGACATGGAGGAGATCGTGTGAAGAAGAGTTGAAACAGTATGGACTAACATGGATGCAGGTGAAAAGTACAGCAGAAGACAGAAGCAAGTGGAGACGTGCAGTTGAAGCCCTATGTTCCACTAGGAACCCAAGGGAACAGTAGCAGCAGCAGTACTGCTTCCTATCAAAAAAATAGGAATGTAACCACTTATTTGTCCAGCTTTCAGCCTGTGTTGCAGCAAGCTTACTTAGCAAGAGGGACCTAGGTACAGAGTCAAATGCAGATGTTTAATCGAGGAAGGCACACCTAACGTATTTAGCTCCTCTATGTAAACTAGAGACTATATTATGATATAGAACAACAGCGGCATCTAAGATGCATCTACTATGTTTATAAGCAAACTGGTTAGGGTCATTGAAAGGCTTTAAGGAGAGTTCAAGATTAAGTAAAATAAGTCTTTCCATAACTTTCAAAAAAGGTGAGGTAATAGCAATGGGTCTAAACTTGACAGAAGGTCCACTTGTTGATTTAGGCAATGGAACAGCCTTGATATTTTTCCATGAGTCAGGTATAATACTTTTGGAGAAAGATTCGTTGAAAATGTCAGTTAGTGGGGAACATAAGATGTCGGCACACTTCTTAAGGATAACAGCGGGAACTCCACCAGGACCAAGGGACTGAGTAGGTTTGAGAGATTGAAGATACTTAGGCTGCTGACTGGCTTGATTCAACATAGAACTTGGCACCGAAGTGCAGCAGTTCGAGTTGCCACGTTCCAAAGAGGTCACAAAGGTAGACAAGAAAATGAGTGAAGAGAATCAATAGAGTTTTGACAAGTGTAAGAGTGAAACAGAATGAGTAATGGTAGAAAGGAATATGAAAGTTTACAGAGACTGAATACATGTGCGCCATTGACAACGATTTTGAGCCATGTCACCTATTGTCTCCAGCCATTGATTCTTAGAGTCCCGGAAGTCTGCATCTCCCTACCTGACTCAGTTTAACTGTCAGGGATTTCATGGATG